>PVIU01022107.1:0-30102 GCA_004026605.1 Ondatra zibethicus | reverse complement strand
TAGGTATTCAGGCAGCAGAGGAGAGGGTGCCAGAACTAGCCTTGTACCATAGTCACATTGATGATTATCTTGATTACCATTATAGAAATTTCATCCGATGGATGGAGATAGAGACAGAGACCCACATTCACATCAGAGCAATGGATTGAGCCCCCAAGGTGCAGGTGAAGAGCAGAAGGTGGGAGAAGATGAGTTAGGAGGTTAGGACCGTGAGGGGCTGGTCCTACTCTTTGTTTGAAAGGATTGGAGGAGCAGCAGATGAGTTAGGAAGATGAGTTAGGAAGATGAGTTAGGAAGATGAGTTAGGAAGATGAGTTAGGAAGATGAGTTAGGAAGATGAGTTAGGAAGTCAGGACCGTGAGGGGCTGGTCCGACTCTTTGTTTGAAAGGATTGGAGGAGCAGCAGGATCTGGGGAAAAGGGAGGTGGGTGGGAACCAAGAAGAATGGAAGGAGGGGAGACTGATGGGCATGGTAAATGGGAGGAGGAGAGGAAGGAGAGGCTGTAGTCAGCATCTATTGTATGAGAAAAGGAAAAAAAGCCACATATGCTGGAAAGAGTGTAAGAGCCAGTGGGCACGGTGGACAAAGTCCTTTAAGCCAACACGAGCAAAGCTCATATGAACCCACAGAGACTGAAGCAGCAACCACAGGGCCTGCATGGGCCTCAAAAGGTCCGCTGTGTATATATATATGGCTTCCAGTTTAGTGTTTGTTTTTTTTTTTTAAATGGAATTCCTGAGTGTGTGAATATGTGGGTCTTTGAGTCTTGTGTCTTTTCTTGTGCTCTTTTCTTTCTGTTGGTTTGGTTCAACTTTGATGTGAGAGTTTTTGTTCTATATTATTATACTTTGTTATATTTTATTATTATCTTTTAGAAGCCTGTTCTTTTCTAATAAGAGACAGAAAGGAAAGGGAGTGGATTCAGATGGGAGAAGAGGTAGGGAAAAGCTAGGAAGAACAGATGGAAGGAAAACTGTAATCAGGATATATTATGTGAGAAAAGACTTTATTTTCAATAAAAAAGGGTGAGAACTGCCTATTGGCTTTGGACGGTAGCTCAGTTCGTAGAGTTCTTGCTTACTTAACATGCACAAACCCTCGATTCCATCCCCAGCACTAGATAACACTGCTCACGTGGTACAAGCCCATAAGCCCAGCAGTTGGCAGGTTGAGGCAGGAGGCTCAGGAGTTCAAAGGTCATCTTTGGCAGCATAATGAATTTGAAAATAGCTTAGACTAGAGGAGACCCTGTTTCAACAAGAGCAATGGCAGGGAGAATTACACCTATGATAGAACTGGGAAATGGTGACATACTAAGAAGCCACATGCTTAGGAATGGGGAAGGTTTGTTCCAAATGGGCAAGAAAACCATGGTGGAGCCAGAGGTTACAGAAAAGGAAAGCAATAAGTGACTTCTGTGTGGAGCCTGGTGACTGTGCTTGGTAGCAAAGAACTTCCTAACTGTTTGTCATCCATATAGTCCAGCCTTCTTGCATGGTATCTCCAGGTGTTTTTCAATGAGGCACTAAACATCCCCTCATTGACTCAAGGAGGAAGCCTTCAGGTGGGTTTAATGTTTAAGATTAAGACTGCATTAAGATTAAGTCTAAAATGTACTGCCACCAATTAGCCCTCTAGTCTTTCTGTAAGCCTTGAATTTTTGATGCGATCAATGACACCAGTGGAGCCATTTTCTGTGCGGTGGTTATTAAAGATATAAAAATCAATACAAAGATGATACTTAGAAATCTATATCACAAGATAATGAATCACCATGAGAGCCCACTAAGAAGAATGTCAGCAAACCAAAAAGAAGGCCTATGCAGAACAAGGCATTTCATGCCAGGAGAATTGCAGCTAAATTTTGTACGAGACAGACATCCACAGAACGTGATTAAGGCACCGAAGTATGACAAGGTTTTAGTAAATTTAAGACACAAGTTCAACTAGGCAAAAGACTCCAACAGAATTAAGGGGGGATGGGTGTCTTTTAAAGCATAGGACTGGGACATAGCAAAGGAATCAGAATTGAGATGTAAGACTGAGCCAATAACACCATGATTTAACTTTAATTCATGACAAAATAGCATCAACCTTTCTCTGTCAGTAATCCTCATTCAATTCCTTTTAAATGAAGCATGATTTGCCTGCACCTTGCTTCTGTAAGTACCGACTGCTATTGGAGCTGGGTCTCAGGGCCTCATAGAATGGCCCAAATTTAATTTGAACTGGGGATTGATTTAGTTTCCTTCAAAGGAATATTTTTTCCCCTCCAAAATTGAGCTCAGGTCTGACATTGCAAGTTCATTTTCGTTTCCCCCTTGATCTCATCGTAAGTGACATGAGAACATTTATGTGCTTGGTTCATGAGGGATGTCACAACATTGCTAATGATGTCACAAATGGCTAAGAACTACTCTGTATCTAGGGAAATATGGATCACCTAGCATTTTTTCTTTTAGATTTATTTATTTTTATTTTATGTTTAATGAGTGTTTTGTCTACAAGTATGTCTGTGTACTGTGTTCATGTCAAGTGCCCAGGAAGGACAGAAGAGGGTATCAGATCCTCTAGTACTAGATTTACAGGTGGTTGTGAGTCGCTATGGGAACTGGGAATCCAATCTGTGTCCTCTAAATGAGCTTTCAGTGCTCTTAAATTCTGAACCATCTCTCTAGCCTCCACCCCCATTATTTCTTAATTTTGGCTGCTAGGCAAAGAAGAAAAGGAACAGGCCTGCCACAGTTCCTGCTCACTAAAACATTGTATATTTAATAGACACCAAATTTATGTTCGAGATTTCCCAATTTATAACTATGTAAATAAAGTTTTATAGACAAGGATTAGGAGAGGATGTGTTTTTGTGTATATTGGGTGGTGCGAAAGCCATAAATGTGTCTGTTTCCTCTTCCTGCAAATGCGTGCAGGCACCCCTTTGCCCCTTTCTGCAGCTCTCAAGGGGCTGCCCTTCAGGAGAGGGGGGCTCCAGACCACTCAGTATTAAGTCCTTGACTGAGAAGTATGGTTCTGTGTTCTTCTGGAAATGTACTGGTTTACAGAGGCATGCGCTGATTCACAGAGACATGTCATTGCTGTTCTGGGAGTCTTTTCATATACCCCTCTTCTGATGCCTATACAATTTCCAGAAAATGAATTAAGGATTAGTTTATATGATGGCATAGTAAGTTGGGCTTCTTTGTATTTTCATTGCATGTTTTAGAGGTTGATTTAATCAGCTGTGGCTATTGTGGAATTAGTTGTTTGTATCCTACAAAAGCGAGACACACCTCCTGTCCCCTTAACAAGTCTTTCCAGTTTTGATTTAATTTGCCCCCACCCTCACCTCCACCCCCTCTGCATAGGCTCCCAAAGCAAAGGAACCATCAAGTACCATAAAACAAAGAGAAATTCAGTTCGACACAAATAAAAGGCGAACCTTTTACAGATTGGCGCTCCAACGTGGTAAACTGACTCCACGTAAAATCTGAGAGGGTTTCAAAAACAATACAGAGTTTAACACAGCTCCTTGCTGTTTGATGGCGGCTTGCCACAGCTCCTTTAAGAGAGATTTTCCTGATTCAGCTGTAGCATGACAAAAAAAAAGCTGCACACAGCAGGAAAAAAGCCACATGGTTTTAAAATGTGGCTTCCTGGGCTGTGCCACCACCGCGAACTCCGGCTATAAAGCATTTTAATGACATTTGTGGGCTCTTATGTTTCTGTGCCCACTCGGGGTTGGGAGGAAGAAGGCAGTATGAGAGCCACCATGAAGCTGCCAGGTCAGACATGCTGAATCTTTCCTGATAAGCCACGACCTCGTGGTGATACACCGATTATTAGAAATGGGTTGCATCAAGATGTGAGAGTTAGCCAATAAGAGCCTAGAGATAATGGGCCAGGCAGTAATTTAATTAATACAATTTCTGTGTGGTTATTTGGGGGCTTAAGCTAGCCGGGCAGCTGGGAGCTGGGTGGCCAGGACAAAAAGCAGGCCTGCTCCTCATACTACAGATCTGCTGTGATGAGAGATGCCTGTGGTTTAAGACACTATGCTTTCCTGATTGTGCAAACATCTCTGATTGTCCTCTGGAACCCCAATTGCCTGGGGAATACCGCCTCTCTCTTCAGCTGCTCAGTTTTCATGTTCAGCTTTGATGATGTTTGGAAGGGAGTGTCTTAACCCTCTGTAGGAATCTCCTCCACGATTACTGAAATCCAGTCAGTGGTTCCCAACAGCTCTGAGATCTGGTGCTAACAAAGAGCCTCTCTGGTATAGTCTTTAGATCCTATGAAACACGTTTGCGTCTTGTGGCTAGGAAGCTTTAGCTCTTCTTGCATAGCAGGGGTCTTTTTTATTATAATAGACATATTTATTAATTTACAAACAGAAAGTTTGGGACATAATTCAGTAGGGAAGCTTTTACCTCTCATGAGTGAGGCCTGAGGTTCAATTCTAAGCACAGTACATAAAAAAGGAAAAAAGACTGCAGTCGCTCATGCCTAAAATCATAGCCTGTGAAAGGCTAGGGCTAGAGGATTGCTGTGAGTTCCAGGCCAGACTAGGTTACAGAGTGAGACCCTGTTTAAAAGAGAAAATGATTTACAAGCAGTTTACGGTAACACGCTGTGCCTAAGACTGGGAACGCTTGGTCTCAGAGGACCCAGCCCAGGGAAAGGTTTTTCATTGAAAATTGTGTAAAACAACCTCTCTGAGGGTCACTTTCTAATTGCTTTCAGAGAAAAGCTTAAATTTTGGTTATTAGATAAATACAAAGGACAAATATCTAGACCTGGGTAGAATAATCAAATATTTTAGTAGGTGAAGGAGTAAAACAGCAATTGATTAAGAGTAAAGACCTTCATAGCAGACTGATTAAAATGTGAATTTTTAAAACTGGGCAGGTCAGCCATACAGAGAGAGTTAAGCTTTCAGGCAGTGTATGTTCAACAGATTAAAAACTGCTGAAGTCTGAACAGAGAAAACTGGGCTGGGAAGGGAAGCAAGCTAGCTGAAAAGTGGGAGGTGAACCAGAAAATCTTATCTTTCATATAAGCTAATGTGTGTAAGAGAGACGGCAGAACCCACAGAGGGCATTTACCATATTCCATAAAGCACAAAATGTACTTAAAAAACATATATAACCTAATTTGGAAATTTAAAAAAAAGAGACGTATTATTTTATCATGTATTATATAACTTGGTATTAATATATTCTTAGTTTCTACATAGTAAGAAACTGTTTTAAATGATTAGAAAATTAGCACATGATAGAGGCAAAGAGAATTACCCAAGAATTATACAGTTGGCTTCATGAAGTTACATTTTTCTAAACAAACTTATAACTGAATACTTGAAGGCGTCTAACAGTCAAGGCTGTACCGGGCCCTTTAACAGCCACAGCTCCTGCTGTCTACTTGGCGTCTACAAACTGGGTAAAAGCAAATCTTAGGTGCTCTAATTTTAGGAGAGAGAAAGCAGGATTCAAAGATCCATTTACACACATATCATATATGTGTGTATATATGTATATACATATATGTGTGTATATATAGATATAATATTTGCAGTTCTAGTTTGAACCCAAGGCCTTGCACATGCTAGGCATGGGCTCTACTGCTCACATGAAGACATACAACCTAAGTCACATCCTCCTGTTTAAGTAAATTAAGACAGTAAGACAGGATGAATTGAGAAAAGGACTAGAAAGAAGTACTGCAGAAGGCAAAAAAAATACTTCTGTTGCATGCTGACAAAAATTATTTTCTTCACATTTATTTCTTGTATATTTGGGCACTTGCAAACTCTCTGCAATAGTATTTCCATAATTGTCAGAATTTTTTTTAAAAAAAGGGATCAATGGAAAGTATGAATCTCACCCCTGAAATGTCTGCAAATACAAAATGAATCCATTTTACCCCTGGCGGTGCCTTAACCTAGAGGGGAAGGTGATTTCCATAGAAGAGCCAAGGTGTTTTATGACCAATTAATTGATATGGCTTTGAACAAAATTAGGGCTCCAGACCAGGAAGGCTGAGTGCAAGGAAGATTTGATAGACACAAGGGAAACTGCAAGACCAATGGGCACTCCTCAGCAAGAAGAGGGGTTTGTGGGTAGCAGCACAAAAAAATTACAAACTGACAAAATGAGTGGAGGGGGAGGAAAATGAAAAATGATTAGGAGGGAAACTGGCCTTGAACTGTACAACAAAGAACCACAAACAGGATTTTGTCTTCTCAATGTCGAAATTATTCAAATCCATCGGGAAATCAGTTTATGGAATGAAAACAGCAATTGGATTCCTAGCCAGAGAGACGCCTGTGCTCCTGCCTTAAGCCATCAACACTGGGTTTGTCTCCTTACGACTGGATCTTTGACTTTCCCTCCAAGAGAAAGCTTTTACTCTCCCTAATTCACTTGCTCACTCAAATAGTCATTGATTTTTTTTCTGAATCTGTAGCCCATTTGCTTGCAAAATGTTCATTGACTTCATGGGACAGACCAGTAAGTATTAGTTGATGGTAATGTACATGCACACAATAAAACTGCAACATAGCCATCTTCTGATACCTGAGTATAAAGAAAAGACACGGTTAGACAATAAGGCATTTGGAGAGACTGATGGAGAAAGCCTGGCCTTGGGTCACAGAGAGACGTGGGTTCAAACCCTAGCTTTGCTACTCTATTAGTTCTGATGCTTGATCAAATTATACTCTTGAACTTCATTTGTCTTTAAGCTGAGAACAGTATGTTATTTCTGACGTATATTTAGTGAGAATTGAAAGAAGTGTATATAATTAGAACATGTAGTAGGGGTGGATCCAAAACAAATTCCACATGGTAAGTAAGGAATATGATCATCTTCAGAACATCAGTCTGGCCTTTTTAAATTGTTCTTTAAACACATTTACTTATTTAATGTGTTGTTATCCTGTGCCTGTGTGTGTATGCACATGTGTGAGGGTCAGGGGAGAACTTTGATTTGGGAGTTCATTCTTTCCTTCCACTATGTGTCTCCTTGGCATTGAACTCAAGGTGGCAGCAAGCTCATTTCTCCACTGAGCATCTCACTGGCTTTCTTTTTATTTGTCCGTTCATTCGTGCATTCATTTATTCATTTTTTTCAGCACTGGAGCTAAAAACCAGAGCCTTATGAATGTAAGCAGGATAATGTTTTAGACCTGGAGAGATGGCTCTGGGGTTAGGAGAAAGTTTGCTGCTCTTTCAGAGAACCCCAGTTTGGCACTCAGAACCCACATCAGGCCACTTAAAATGGCTTGTGACTCCCGCTCTAAGGTATCCAGTACCGTCTTCTAGTTTCACTCAGATGAACATACATACAAGCATAGACATACTCACACATGCACCCACAGAAATACAAATCACAAATTATGAAGGAAGCCATTTTCTATACATCTTAGGGGACAACATGGTCACTCCATACAGGTGTTCAGCACACAGTCAATTATGATGAGGAAATTCAGGTGGCCATACTGGCTTAATAGGCAGCATATCACATATTGACTGATTAAGACGCAGAGAGCTAGACGTGGAGGTGAGCTGACTGACTCCCAGCCCCTTGTAGTCTGTGTCTGCCAATGAGGCCTCACCTCCTAATTTTCGGCACTTCCCAGAACAGCACATCAGCTGGGGCCCACATACTCAAACCTGTGAGTCTGTAAGGACTATTTCACATTCAAACCATAGTAAACAGTTTTTGTTCATAGGACCACTGTGAAAAGTCAGCAGTTGGAGGTGCCTGTCTGGGAAAGGATTTCCCCTCTTCATCCTGAGGGGTCCCTGATTCCCACTAAGCTGGGGATTTTCATGGATGGGTTTTAGGCCTTTTCTTGCCTGTAGAGTCAAACACTCCTAGCTGGGGTTCTTCTAGCTTCCTGGTGAGCTGCCCAGCTCAGTCAACTCCTCCATCTTGCTTTCAGTGATGAGACAGTTCATGGCATGCATACACAAGCATGCTGTCTCTTACAGTTTATCCCAGTAAAGTATAGTACATCTAAACTCTGTTCCTTAAGAATCACAGGTTTCATAAAATAATGTATCACTGTGGCTGAATATGCACATTCTTTATGTCTGGCATGTGAATATTTTTATATGCTGACTTTATTTGCACAAAGAAACCACAGAGATCTCTGTATGAAACCAAAAATAAATTAGATTTAGTTTACATGTTTTTGTTGGAGTGTGGTGGTTCATCTCAACTGTCAGCTTAATGAGGTCTAGAGTCACCTGGGAGATGGAGTGCTGGGCACATCAGTGGGGGGAATTCTCACTGGGTTAATTGATGTGGGAGGGCCTGCTCACTGTTGGTAGCACCAAACTTTGGGTTGGGATTTGGATTCCACAAAAGCGGAGACAGTGAGCTGAGCACAGACATTCATTACATTCTACCTCTTGACTGCCGATGCAGGGTAGCCACCTCACTCAAGTTCCTGCTGCTTCCGGCCATGATGGACTGCAACCTGGAATTGGGTGCCCAAAGAAATCCCTTCTCCCATAAGCTGCTTTCTTAGGGTGTTTTGTCATAGTAATAGAAAAGGAAACCAGGACATGAAGGATCCACTCAAACTAACCTTCTCCTCTTGATGCCTAAGGAGCAGAAGACAGCAGATTTAGGATTGATGGCGTGTTACAGTCTGCTAAATATTTTTGTTGCTTAGGAGTTTCTCTCTAAATATCACCCTCCAATTTTGGGGTTCCTTTTACTATTTCTTAAAATTATATCAAGGATCTTAGCCAGATAACTGCTAATTACCTTAAGTCACTCAGAAAGTACCACTGACAATTTGGGATTAAAGCCCAACCTGCTCCCTCAACTCCACAGACATTCATCCCTGCCCTTTATGTTACCATGGTGATCAGTTTACTGAAAGAATTAGATTGAAAAATGGTATTTGACTACTTTGCTGTAGAACTTAGAATTTCTAAAGTATTACACCAAAAGAATTGTCTTAATATCTAACTTTATATTCTACACAATTACATTGCCTTCAACCTATTTATTCTTTTAGGACATTGTACATACTGGCTTATATTTACAAAATAAAACAATGAAAGAAGTATCTCAGAATCACAAAGGAGAGGAGTATCTTTTATTTTTATCAAAAAATATTTTACTCAACAACCTATTAGTAAGACTTGTAGCTACTATTTCTATTTTGCCAACTTTGCCTTTGACAATGAATATTAATATTGGCTAATACTATCCATTATGAATATGATCAGAGTATCAGGTTGGGTATAGCTCAGTGGCAGAGGGTATATTTTGCATATATGTAACCTAAATTAAAACTCTAGGGCCATACACACATATACAAGTTATAATATAATCGTTCATCAAGATGATTCTGATATCCATTTAGATCTTATTATAATTACTATTTTTAATAGCTTAGTAGACCACTTATTTAAACTTAAAATATCAAATTCTATGAAAATATGTCTAAAATAAAGATAGCTTTTGCAATACATTCTAAGTAAAATAAATGATATTTCTACCTAATACAAACATTTCAATGGCATATGCTATCTTTTTTGTTTGTTTACTTTTTTGAGATAGGGTTTCTCTGTGTAACAGTCATAGCTGTCCTGGGAACTAGCTCTGGTAAAACCAGGCTGGTCTCAAATTCACAGAGATCCACCTGCCTCTGCTTCCTGAGTGTTGGAATTAAAGGCATGTGCCACCATCACCCAACTGGCATAGGCTATCTTTAATAGCATTTTTGGAAATAGGGTGTGGATTTATCACTGACCAAGAACATTTTAGAGATGTGGACTGTATGTCCTAAAGTATAGTGGATGGTCATCTGAACCCTGATGATGGTCTAGGGTTCTAAAAAATGGTGCCCTGTGTTCTTTTCTCTGATTTGCTACTGTCAGTCCCTAAAGGAAAGCAATATGGAAGAATTAAGCCATGACTTGTTCTTGTCTGGCTAATAGTACCACGATTTTGCTCCTCAGAAGAGAATGAGGGATGTGCATAGAAACATGGGCAATTGGCAAGTTTGCCAGAGAGATGAAGTCATTAGCTTCCATAGGCTCATTAAACTCTAATGGTGGTCATAACCATCACTGTGATTTGGAAGCGCTGCCTTCTCCCCTATGAAAGGCTTTTTGTTTTGCGGTCTCCTTTTCATTCAGCTTCCTGAAATGCTGTGCCAATCAATGTTTGCATGTCTCCAAGATGGCAACGAGCCTTCTGATGGCTTCTCCCACTACACTGTGCGCTGGCAGGAACGCCCCCCACTTTCAGATCACTTGATACCTCCTGTCACCCTGGGGCTCGCCAGCACACATTCAGAGGCAATGGAATGCCAATTATTCTCCTTCCTGGCATTCCATGAAAACATGTTGCAACTCCTTTAAGGAGAGAGGGATTGGGAGTTTGATTTCTTTAATAATTCCCACAGGTTTGAGAGAGTTTAGCCTGGGAGGGCACCGGTTACATCCCAGTAACATCACCCACCCCACTACTAAAATCTGTTCTATTAATCATGATATTCACAAACATCAATAATAGTAATACTAATAATGAACAAGTTTTCAGCCTATAGGAGTTGAGAGACAGAAAAACAGATGATTCAATGAAAGCACTACAGCTAACCAGTAAATTTCATGCTTGCTATGAATCAGCAATAGTTCAAGTGTTCTCAATCTACTGGCTTGATTGTGTTCTTCCACAGTGTGTCAGAAAGTCTACTGTTCTTCTCTCAGTTTGTAGACAAGAAGTCTGAAGCCCATAGTTATATAACTAGATAATGGTAGGACCCCCATTTGGTATTAAAATGAATTTTAATAATAATAAACAAATTAAATTCAGGTTGGTGTCAAAGCCTAGACTTTTTAGTTGTTACAGGTAGATCCAAAGACTGTCTTGGAAAGGAGTAGCTTTTAGGAATTATTCTCAACCAGGAAAGCAACAGGCAGTGATTAACAGTGAGTTAGATGCATGAAACCTTCTCTTATAAAGGACTTCATTCCACTTTATTAACCAGCATCTTCTATAAAAAACCTTTATCCCATCTAATTTCAGCAACCAGCATCCTTGGGAGAAGCCCAACTAGGGTATTTTATCCCTTTACAAAGAATGCATTCTCCTGGCTTCCGGCTCCACGCAATTCTAATGCATCTCTCCTTAACTGTGACTTGTGATGCCTGCTCACATTCCAAGGCCGGAGTGTTCTACCACCAAAAGAATCCTTTTTTCACAAAACCCAGATATGTAGGCAGCCAACATACAGCAACTAACAAGAAACCACACATTCAGTGACTCACGTTTTCATCTCTACCTGGGACCATAATTTTACCCTGAAATAAGGGCGTGTTGAATGTCATGACTCAAAAAACCACCCACAGGCAAAGCACTACACTTGTACATAATGCTTGAGTTCACACGGTAGCGAAAACCATAATGCAACTTACTTTGAAATTCATCGCTTATCACTAGAAACTATGTAGGCTCCATAGTCATCAGAATGAGTTGTGGAGTTTAGAGGAAGTGGCTTGTCAACCTAGAACAAAAACAAAACACCCAACGGTTCAAATTCAGCATGAAAAGATCAAGAGAATTGAAAGTTCTCTAGTCTGCACCATAAATGTTGGTTAAATGTCTAGCTTCAGAGTCTAGGGATGAAGGTAGCTACTAATATGGAGGAATGCCAGACAGCAGAACCACCATGTTTGTATCTGATTTTGGAGGAATTATCTAAAATGAGGAGAGCAAAGGCTATAAATGATTCCTGGAAATAAACACTGTAACTCAACCCAGGAGGGAGGAGCATGCTGCCACCCACTTGGGGAGACAAGTTAATCAGAAGATCAATTTCACTCTTATCTTAGTCATTAGGTAGCCATTGATACCACCTGCTCACTTGAAACATACAAATCCAAGCCAGACATCAGAAAGCTGACACCACGCTACAAAATCCCTCCCTTTCTGCAGAGCGACAGGAGGACCAGGGCCCAATTCTGACCCTGAGAATCTGGGCACCTGTTCCTCTGGCACACACAGGTGTGAGGATGAGTCAGAAGACCACCCTCCAGGGGCAGGGAGTGGAAGATAAACATGCCGGAAGACAGGAGCTATGTAAAGTGAAAGTTAACTGGACCTCAAGAAATATTTAATGCATTTAGGGACATTTCTCTCCTCTGAACTAATTTTATCCCTCAGATCCAAAATGGTGATTTTCTAAAGACAAGAAGATAAGATGCAGATTTCATTTGTTAACTCTATTGGTTTTGAGATCCACCTACTCCTTTAGGTGTTGACTACTCTTTCCCAAAGAATTAGGGAAGGTTCACTCGTCTGGGCAAATTGTCAGGGGCAAATGGCCAAGATTCAAAATAACTACATGGAATTCCCAAGGGAAAGCCAGTACCTCCTCGCCAGTAGAAGGGGAAGGTAGTTCTTACATATTGGTAGTTGAACTTTTCCTGCAGTAGCTACTACGTGGTTTTTTTTTTTTTCAGCTTTTTCTTAACTCCTGACTTTCATGGGAAGTCTAGGTACTAAGGGGAGGTCATCAAAGTGCCTCGCCTATGCAGCAAAGAAATACTCATGGCAGGCTCTCCCTTTCTGTATTTTGAGACAAAGTCTCCTTATGTAGCAAGCTGGCCATAAACACTTGATTCTCACTGCCTCAGATACTAAAACATTGAGATAGAGATGTACACCATCATACCCGACTCTCACCTTCATCCTTCTCTCCTTCCTTCCCGTTCTTCCTATAAAGGAAATGCATTACATCTTAATGCCAGGCATCTTTAGTAACTACGGCCAGTTGAGGAGTCAGCGGTTAACTGGTCATCAAGGAATATCTTTGTCAGCTTTGCACGCTCTTATTCTAATCTGAATTACCTTGTCAGTGGTAACTTGCTAACTTGGGAAGGAAAGGGCAAAATAAGTTGTTTACCTTGCTTAAAGCTCTGGGATGGCAGCCTGCTAGTTAATTACGGCTCTCCTGCTCTTTTCTCTCTTTGAGAGCCAAAGTATCATGTGTAGGTTCTGAATACTTAAAATTCATTCCTAATTAAGCAATGTGTAGATGGATGGATTTTCTATCAAGTGAGTCTCAAACCTGTAGCAGAAAATGAAGCAGCATTTCTGGCCTGAGACAGAAATGAGGTTAATCAAGATGCTGCCTGAGAATCTACTTTCTAATGAAAAAACTTCCCTAGCAGTTTTCTAAAGTGCAAGATTCCAAGATGGGCTAACCTTTTGCATATTTTATTTTAATATCTGTGGGGCTGAGGAATTAATCCAGGACCTCACACTTGCTAAGCAGATTTTCTACCAGTCAGTTATAGTTCCATTTCCTCATTTATATAATTTGAGGTTGTTTATTGAATTTAACCATGCTGGTAAACTTATACATCTCTTATTCTTTGTTTCATGTGAAATGAATTGAGAGGAAACAAGAAAGTAAAATTTTGGAGACCAGAATAATTTGAGACATCAATATACACATGATAAGTCTGACATGAATTAGAAGAGATAAATAAGCACATTCTGAGTTCAAACACTAGACAGGGAAAGTGCGGACTGAAGAGAAGACACAGTGGTGAAGAGCACTGACTGCTCTTCCAGAGATCCTGAGTTCAATTCCCAGCAACCACCTGGGTGGTTTATAATCCAACTGTAATGAGATCTAGTGTCATCTTCTGGCCTGTAGGGACACATGCAGGCAGAACATAATAAATATACATCTTTAAAACAAAAATAAAGAAAGGATAGGTGAATGAGGTTAAAGGGTTTGACCTTCAAATGGTGAGTAAACAGGGATTGGGGATGTAGCTCAGTTTGTAGAGTCCTTGAGTAGCATGCACAAGGCCACCAGTTTAATCCTTATCTTCAGCTCTGCATGAAATGGAGCTTATTGCTGCACGCCTTGATACTTGGAAGGTGGAATCAATTGTATTGGAAGTTCAAGGTCATAAACTGAATTACAGAGTGAGTTCAATGGTAGCTCCATGCACTACATGCCTGTCCATATAGCAATAATTAATAAAATAAAATAAAATGAACTATTCTGAAGAGAATTGTTCTTTAGGATTTTCCCCCAAACTCTTACTTTTGCAATGAAGTTGGCCACAATCTCCCCAATTCAGCAATTGCCCTGCCTCAGCCTCCCAAATAGATGATATTACAGGTACAAGCCACTACAGCTGGTTCCTACTTTCTTCATATTTTGAAATTACTTCCTCTTAAGAAATTTCCAAGCTCTAAACAATAGATAACATTTTAATACATTAAAGCTAATGAAGATAATCACTTGATTCATGTAGTGGTAATATCTGTGTTTACCAATACAGGACCAAGACTCTAAAAGCCTAGTAAGAAATAATGTCCTTTAAACTCTAATGTAGGGAAGTTTTCAAGAAGAATGAAGAAACAGTAAGTTCCCAATACTATGAAAGCAACACTTTTCATCTGCCAAATGCAAATGAGCAAAATGATGGGGATGGGTGAACATAGAGAAGAGCACACGAATCACAAAAGATGCTCAAGCATTACAGCAGTATCAGTTTAGAAGGGAAAGTGTCTCTGGTGTTCTTTCGTCTGGAGGAGAGGCAAGGGAAAAGATGGTGGGTTTTGTTGTAGTTTTTTGAAGCAGGGTATCTCTGTGTAGCCCCGGCTGTCCTGGAACTCAATATGTAGACCAGGCTGACCTCAAATTTAGGGACCTACCTGCCTCTGCCTTCTGAGTGCTGGGTTTAAAGGTGCGTGCCATGAACACCTGGCAGGAAAAGCCTTTTTAACTAAACGGGGCAACCTTCAGGCTGCCTTATTTCCAAATAAAGACATTTTTAACTTCCAAAGTTTTAAGCAAACTCCCTTGCCTTAAATGTGTACATCTCATTCTCTTGCTCTCCTGTCTAGACTGTGGTGGTGACATGTCTGTACCTTCCCTTGAGGAGCAGGGCCAGTTCCACTCTATCATCTTGCATGACACAGCCTAAGGAGGTTTTTGCTATCACCACTAATGTTGTCATTTCTCCAATTAAAATAGCTCTTAGAGTATTCTGAGCCAGTTGGCGTATTCAGAGAAGTAAGTTTGCCCTCTTAATTGAGGGCTTGGCTCTAGGATGGGGACATTAACCAGTAGGCAATCAGCTGGGAACAAGGATGACAATGTTTGAGCAGGGAGTGAATGGGCCAGAAATCCAATTTTGGCCCATGAAATGTCTGTAGTTTCAATTAGAGCAAGGATAGATAATAAATTTAATCAACAATTAATTCAACCAATAATGTCAGCAATACTTAAAATATAATGTTATTCTGAAGAACAGTACATCACATCAATCGTATACCATAACTATATGATAAAAATTAGGCAATGAATAGTAATTAAACTATTTAGAACAACTATTAATTAGGTGTTTAAGATGCAGAAGTTAAGAAGTTTGTGAAGGTCAGTGCTCTCATGGCAAGGAGACAATAGTAACATAACAAAAAAAACCAGAGAATGTGCATGAGGAGAGATTCAGTCTGGGAGAAATTTCCTGGTATGTTTAAACTGAATCTAATGTTGGGAAGATTGGCCGTGGGCTACGGTGGTCCGGAGAAGAAGGTGACTAATGAGAACCTACATGAGATGGTACTAGTGGGAAATAAAAAGACTCAAAATACCCAAGAAGTATTTCAGAGACAGTCAGTAGGAGCTGGCCACTGCTGAGAAGAGCAGTAAAAGGAGAAGGAGTAGACATAGATACATTAGAAACGTGGGCCCTACAGAAGAAGCCGGGAGGCTACCAGCAAATCTACAGATGTTCGAAGGAAAGAACCAGTGTAGAGAGGTGATAATGAATGTAGGTGTGGTCCTTACTGTTTACTGTGTCGGAAAGTCTCACAGGACAACAGCAAACAGCCACAACCACAAGGTTATAAATTAGGAATTGAAGAAGGAGGAAAGATTTCAGCATCTTTCTGATGGATGAGGTGGTTAAAGGTGAGATTGTCTAAAACCACCAAAGCTAAAGAAGAGAGTAAGACTTCACAGAAGTAGGGATTCTGGGAAGGAAGGCAGCCCAGCTTGAGGTGTGGCAAGCAGGGTTGGTGGCGGACTCTTTTCACTACAGTGAGCCCTAAGCGGGATTTACTTAAATTTAATTAAATTTACTTAATTTTCATGATGGCCCTTAGGAAATCAGTTTTGTTGTAAAATCTACTTCATAAATTAGAAACTGGAAAAGCAGAAAGTTTGCAAAGGCCACATCTTATGCATGGCAGAGGCAAACTTCAAGTTTTATTCTGCTTGACAGTCCCTGTCCTTGACAACTGTGCACATGGAGTAAGTAGGGAACTATTTGTTGACTTTTTGCAGCTCTGACCATTGAACCCAGGGCCTCAAGCATTCTGGGCAAGCACTCTACCATTGAGCTACCCACTCAGCCCAGGACGAGCTAGTTTTCCAAAAAGAATTGCTCATAACAAAACCAAATGCCCCACAGATTATCTACTCACAGTTCATTTAGTGAAATGAGTACACTCCTGGGGCTAAAGTTGACTGTAAGAGGCCTAAGAAGCATAGGTGAAAGGGGAAGTTTTAATAATTTTCAAATAGCATCATGAAAAAGAAGTGTGTTCCACTTTCAGCAAGTACTCAAGCGTCTATTGCATTTATTGGAGGGGCCCTGGCCTCTTGTAAGGGGGAAAGGGAGAGGCTATCAGGGAAGACTACCCTGCCTTGGGAAAGTGATATTCATACAGAGACTGTATTAATTGGGGTTACTGTTGCTGTCATGAAACACTGTGACCAAAAGCAACTTGGGGAGAACAGGGTTTATTTGACTTACACTTCCATATTCCCGTTCATCATCAAAGGAAGTCAGCATAGGGACCCAAACAGGACAGGAACATGGAGACAGGAGCCAATGCAGAGAGCATGGAGGGTGCTGCTTATTGGTTTGATTTTCACGACCTGTTTAGCCTGCTTCTTATAGAACCCAGGACAACCAGCCCAGGGACAGCACCATTTACAGTGGACTGGGCCCTCCTCCATCAATCACCAGTTAAGTAAATGTCTTACAGGCTTGCTTGCCTACAGCCTGATCTTATGGAGGCATTTTCTGAGGTTCCAGCCTCTCAGATGACTTTAGCTTACATCAAACCATTATCACAAAGTTTCAAAAAACTTTTTCTACTTGTGCTCTTGCTTCACCCAAGAAAATCATATACCATCCTGGGCGTGTAGGTGTGATAAAACAGAAACATGAACCAGGAATATAGCTCAACACTAGAGAGCTTGCCTAGCATGTGCTAGACCCCGAGTTCAATCTCCAGTTTGTGAACAATAAAAATTAGAGTTAAAACATGTATCGTATACAAATCCAGTACTTACTGATAATAAATCCCAAAAATGTTATAAAACAATGCTTTAATATGCAGATAATTACAGCATTTAGTAAAGACTGAAGGAAGTTTGGATACCAACGAGATGGATGAGCTCATTTGTATTTGCATGCAAACCAAGCCATGGCTGGCTATCTGGCACTGTAGCTCACAGCAGCTTCAGTGTTTCCCAGTGATTAGTGTTGTAGTTTTATACAGTGCTAGGACCAAGTCTTCACAGAAACACATATCACAAAGAAAAAGCAATATATTTAGGGCTGTTTCAGAAACTACAGGAAGTTTAATCCAGACCATAAGTGATGATTTGTTTTGTTTTGTTTTTAAACTCACATCATCAAGCCAAACAGTAATTTTTAAAATCAAACAGTGTGACACAATCCCTTCAGATAAACTAAGCCTTAGATGGTAAGGAATAGCCGTAGAAAAACATGAAAAACTGTAGTTTTTCATTGTTAAACCAGTAGGCTTCTACAAGAGCAGAAAACTTTGTATGACCCAGACAAACACTGAAATGTGTAGCATACTGTTGTCTCCTAAGGACTATGCTCGTCAGGGCTACTATTGCTGTCATGAAGCATCAAGATCAAAAGCAAGCTGGGGAGATGTGAATGCTATTCTTGGTTGTCAACTTGACGACATCTGGAATTAACTAAAACCCAAATGACTGGGCACACCTGTAAGGGATTGCTTTCTTACTTAAAACAGTAGAAGTGGAAAGATCCACTTCTGATCTGGATCAGGTGGGAAAATAAACCTTTAATCCAGACTTTTTTGAGGTGGAAAACTCCACCTTTAATCTGGCCCACCCCTTCTGCTGGCAGCCTATATACAGGATATGGAAGAAGAATGCTCACTCTCTGCCTGCTCCCTCTTGTTAGCAAGCCCACTCCTTCACTGGCATTACTGTTCATTTCTTCAGGATTCTGGCATATACTGATGACCAGCTGAGACATTCAGCCTCAAGGACTGATTCTTGGATTACTGGATTCTTGGACCTCCTGTTCATAAGCAGCCCTTGTTGGATTAATTGGACCACAGCCTGTAAACCCTTCTAATAAATTTCCTTTTTATATAGAGAAATTAATTCTATAAGTTCTGCTCCTCTAGAGAACCTTTACTAATCCAGTGAGGAAAAGGTTTGTTTGGCTTATACTTCTACATTGTAATAGTCCATCATTGAAGGAATTCAGGGCAGGAACTCAAACAGGGCAAGAGCTGATGCAGAGGCCATGGAAGGGTACTGCTTACTTGCTTGCTTCTTATAGCTTGCTCAGCCTGTTTCCTTACAGAACATAGGAGCACCAGCCCAGGAGTGACTCCATCCCCCATCAAT
Source organism: Ondatra zibethicus (assembly GCA_004026605.1). Classification (NCBI taxonomy): domain Eukaryota; kingdom Metazoa; phylum Chordata; class Mammalia; order Rodentia; family Cricetidae; genus Ondatra; species Ondatra zibethicus. The sequence continues at coordinate 11,401 of PVIU01022107.1, read as the reverse complement.
CACTTATTAAGAAAATTCCCTACAGGCTTGCTACAGCCAGATTTATGGAGGCATTTTCTCAACAGAAGGCTATAGCTTGTGTTAAATTGGTGTAAAACAAGCCAGCGCAGGAGCCGAGGGCCTTCAGGCAGCCTTGCTATTGATGTGTGTGTGAAAGCCTGCATACTGCAGTGTGTATGCTGTGTTCAGAATCAAGGCTGTCGTGAAGCCTCATGATGCAGCATGGGCCAACACTGCCAGACACGCCTGTACTCAGGGTCTGTTTGATTCTGAATTGATTTTTTGTCCCTGTGTATTCAGTAACCTTCAGTTACACAATTTCATACACATGACTCAGAGTTTGAGATGCCATGAAGAAATGTATAGTGAGCAGGAATGAGCAGGCAAAATAGTCAAATGTCACGATTTGAGAACCCTTAAGCAGCAATACTAAGGGATCCAGTTTAAAGAAATCTAGGACAAATATATTGGATAAAAGACCCTAAGGATTTTGTGCTCTATTCTCAACAGGAAGGTACTGAAGGGGTAATAATTATACTTCAGATGGTGAAAGATAACCACCTAAGTTCCATGGCTGCTAATGGAGCCAAAGGCGGGTTCAGGTTACATCTATGCCCATCTCACCAAAATTCTGACCTAGCTTACAAGAGTCTAAGCATCCTGCCTGGAGAAGAACAGTGTTTTTGTTTGCTTGTTTGTTTGCTTGCTTTCTTGTTTTTGGCAATTTTTGGTATGGGTGGTATTCTGATTTCATTTCTGTTGCTGTGTTAAAACACTCTGACCAAAAGCAGCTGAAGGGAGAAAATAGTGTATTCAGCTGGCTTTCAGTCCATGCTCAGAACTGCCTAGGAGATGGTAATGCCCCCAGTGGTCTGAGATCTCCTATAACAAGTAACACTCAAGGCAATCCCCTACAGACATGTTCACAGGCCAATTATTTTCTAGGCAATCCCTAGATTAAATCCCAATCCCTCATTTGAGACTCCATACTCAGGTAATTCTATGTTGTGGCAAGTTGACATTAAAATTAACCAACACAGGTGGCATGGATAGCCCACGTCTTAGTTACTTTTCCTATGATAAGACATCATGAGCAAGGCAACTTATAAAAGAAAGCATTTAATTTAGGGCTCACAGTTCCAGAGGGTTAAAGTCAATGACTATCATAGTGGGGACAACAGCAATAGGCAGACAGGCAGGATGTTGGAACAATAGCTGAGAACTCATGGTGTGGGAGGTCCTTTTGTCTATGTGTTGCTTTTATTGGTTAACGAATAAAAAAACTGCTTTGGCCTGGAGCAAGGAAGAACTTAGTAAGGTAGGGAAAACTAAATTGAATGCTGGGAGATAGAAGGCAGAGTCAAGAGAAGCCATGAGCCTCAGCCAGAGACAGATATGCCAAAACTTTGCTGGTAAGCTACAGCCACATGGTAGTACACAGATTAATAGAAATGGGTTAAATTAAGATGAAAGAGTGAGATCAGACCTCTGCTGATGTGGGGTTAGTGAAGATCTTTTCCCATTCTGTAGGCTGTCGTTTTATCTTGTTGACCGTGTCCTTTGCTTTACACAAGTTTTTCAGTTTCAGGAGGTCCCACTTACTAATTGTTTCTCTCAGTATCTGTGCTACTGCGGTTACATTTAGGAAGTGGTCTCCTGTGCCAATCCGCTCAAGTGTACTTCCCACTTTCTCTCCTATGAGGTTCAATGAGACTGACTTTATGTTGAGGTCTTTGATTCACTTGGACTTGAGTTTTGTGCATGGCAATAGATATGGAGCAATTTTCATTCTTCTACATGTTGATGTCCAGTTATGCCAGCACCACTTGTTAAATATGCTTTCTTTTTTCCATTTGATATTTTTTGCTTCTTGATCAAAAATCAGATGTTCGAAATATACAAAGAACTCAAGAAATTGGTCATCAAAAGAATAAATAATCCAATAAAAAAATGGAGTACAGACCTAAACAGAGAACTCTCAACAAAGGAATCTAAAATGGGTGAAAGACACTTAAGAAAATGCCCAACATCCTTAGTTATCAGAGAAATGCAAATCAAAACAACTCTGAGATTCTATCTTACACCTGTAAGAATGGCCAAGATCAAAAACACTGATGACAACTTATGCTGGAGAGGTTGTGGGATAAGGGGAACTCTTACAGGGGGAGGCTACTTGTTCATCTTGGCCACCCGGCTAGCTTAGCCCCGAAATAACCACACAGAAACTGTATTAATTAAATCGCTGCTTGGCCCATTAGCTCTAGCTTGAGGCAGGCGGAGCTTTGTTAGTTCGAGACCAGCCTGGTATACAAGAGCTAGTTCCAGGACAGGCTCCAAAGCTACAAAGAAACCCTGTCTCAAAAGCCAAGCTAGTTCTTTGTATTCATCTTTTCATTCATCAAACTATACTGCTGGAACTGCTCAGCAACCTTTTCCACAGTATGGATAAGAACACTCCTGTAAGATACACAGTGTACTGCAGCCTCATCAAGGTGACAGCATCACGTGGGGCCATCCAGTACATCCCAACTGAGCTGGATCAAGTGAGAAAGTGGATTTCTGACTGGAAGCTCACCACTGAAAAGAAACACACCCTCTTAAGACACTCATGGATTGTAAGAAAAGGAATGCCCTGAATGTCCACATTAAATTTGGACTTTTGAATTTAAATCAACAGACTGCCCTACTGTAGGAGCAGGTGGACTTATGGCTTGTACAACAAATGTCTTGTTCACACTTTTATCATTCCATTTGTGTGACACCTGTTAATATTGCTAATGCCTCTTATGTGGTGAAACAGCTCAATGATTACTTGAATAGCCCTTGGAATGTTACAATTAGCACACCAGACTGTCGATACCTGTGTGCCCCCTGTTTTAGCCAAAGGGTTGGTAGAATACCATAGCTCAAATGGGAGGCTGGGTCCAGTGGTGATTGGGGACCCTCTTGTTGGCAATCTTAATGCCTGTTGCCATGGGCATTTGTCTCTGAATTCTGTGTAAGATCAGACGATCCATGAGAATGTAGCATATGGTCACTTAGCAAGTCCTTCTGAGCCTGTTGGCCAGTAACTCGGATGTACCCCAAGTTTGGTTGCAAATACTGCACAAACAATGAAGACTTCTTTGTAGATGGGCAACTTTTACAGAAGAGGGCCCGTCTAAGACAGGGAAGGGGCCTCCCAAAGACGGGTAAGGGTTTACTCTTCTGAGATGACCTAAGACAGGAGGGTCTTCTGTCTTATAAAAAATTTAGGGGGGAGATGTTGGGATCATTTGGAGTCCTGGCCTACAGCTGCTCTTCCCTGATAGAGAGCTTTACTTTCCTTCTGATTTGAGTTACTGAAAGCTGTGTCAAAATTGTTTACCAGCTCTGCTTCACAAGCATGTATTGCCTTGCCTTGAGGATCAGAGGATAAGGTTTTCACCTGTTGGCCCACTTGACTTTTGGGTATATAAGCCTCCTTGGTGCTATTGAATAAAGGGCTTCTTCCCAGTGACTAGAAGTCCATGTCTCTGTCTCTCTGTCTGTGCTGTCTGTCTTTGTGTGTTTCAACCTCCAGCCCCTTGACTGAAGCTTGTGAATTGTATGGTAGCACATAGAGCACAGACAGGCATTGTGCACTGTAGGATAAGTCTTACATCATAATTCAAACCATTTCCATTAATCTGTATATCGCCACGTGGCAGTGGCTTACTGGCAAAGCACATCTATCTCTGGCAACAGATCCATGGTATTTCCTACTCCACCCTTCTTCATCCTAGCATACAGCCTAGCTTTCCCCTACCTAGTTCTGTTTTTCCCAGCCATAGGCTCAAAGCAGTTCATTATTAACCAATGAAAGCAACACATAGACAGACAGACCTCCTACACCAGGGAATACTCCTGCATTGCTGGTGGGAATGCAAGCTGGTACAGCCCCTTTAGATGTTAGTGTGGTGATTTCTCAGAAAATCAGGAAATGACCTTCCTCAATACCCAGTAATACTACTTTTGGGTATATATCCAGAGGATGCTCAATCGTGCCACAAGAACATGTGCTCAACTATGTTCATAGCAGCATTGTTTGTCATAGCCAGAACCTGGAAAGAGCCTAAAAGCCCCTCGACCGAAGAATGGATAAGAAAACATGGTACATTTACACAATGGGGTACTACACAGCAGAAAAAAAAATGACATCTTGAATTTTGCAGGCAAATGGATGGAGCTAGAAAACATCATTTTGAGTGAGGTAACCCAGACAAAGACAATTATCACATGTGCTCACTCATAAGTGGTTTTTAAACATAAAGCAAAGAAAACCAGCCCACAAACCATAATCCCAGAGAACCTAGACAACAATGAGGAAGTAGAAAAAGACAAGATCTCCTGAGTAAATTGGGTGCATGGGGACCTTAGCGGAGGGTTGAAGGGGAGGGGAGCAGAGAAAAATGTAGAGCTCAATAAAATCAATAAAAAAAGATATAAGAGTGAGCTACAAATATGCTTAAGCTATAGGTCAAGCAGTGATTTAAATAACATAGTAGTTTCTGAGTGATTATTTTGGGTCTGGGCAGCCAGGAATGAATGAAAAGCTTTCTACTACAAACTCACATCTTGATCCATAAGCATGAGGCAGAGAGAAACTGACTGGAAATGACGTTGGCTTTTGACACCTCAGAACCTGAGCCCAGTGACCCAACTTGTCCAACAAAGCTATACCTACTAATTTCTCCCAAACAGTTCCATCAGCTGGAGACCAAACATGCAAATGTATAAGCTTATGGGGGGCATGCTCACTGAATTCACCGCATCCCACCACATCCCAAATATCTATGGATATTTACCATGTTAGCTACACATATGCTATCACAGTAGATGTGGAAAAACATGATGTATATCAGTCTCAAAGGTATTCATAACTCAGAGACAACAATACTTTAAGAAAGCTCAAGTATGAGTTCCATCCTGGCCTCAAAAACAATCACACCAATAGAAAATGAAAACGTACCACAGTTAGAAATGAATCTGTATTTCGTGTGTTTCTAGTGTAAACCTCTATTCTAAATTTGCACAATTTAGTTTTTAATAATGGATCTCTAGAAAACAAAGCACTTTCCAAAATCCTGAAAATCAAATGATTTTGACTGGTGCCAAGGTGCCTCTATCAAGTCATTCTTGGGCATACATTTTTAGTACCCTTGTTTTTGTTTTGGGAGAAAGTTCCTGAAATTTTACATCAAACCTTTCTCATGTCTTCCCACACATCTCACCATGTTTATCAAGGTTTATATTGAATAAGAAGAATACCAGGATATTTTCCCCCAAACAGGCCAAGCGTAGAAGCTGGTGAGGGAGGAAGGCTATGAAATACCTTCCGTATGGATACGAGTGCCTTACAGAAAACATGTGGCTCACTCCTCCCTCTTCTTGTGTTCTGTCAAGAGAGCAGGATTCTCACATCAAATACAAGCTTATAACTTGGATCACAGCTAAGTTTATAGCCTCTGTTTCCATTATCATTCTGCCCTATTATTGTCATGTAGCCTCCTCTTTAGGAAAAACCAGTGGACCCTAAAATAAAATGATCACAAGCATGCAAATGAAGGTAGCTGAATTCTCAGGCTTTGGCAGTGTTGCTTAAGTTTGAGATGGCCTCAGAAGGGACAATCATAATATTTTTCTGGCTGTCTTATCTTGATTTATAATTTGAATCTCCATAAATGATAATAGAGAGGGCAATTATCAAAGAAATGGAAAGGGCAATTATCATCAAATTGAAAACACATCACACATCCAACACGATGAATGTCTGAGCTAAAAACAGATTTTGTGGATCTTGCAACTGTTCCAGAGGAACTTAATGGAAGCAACTTTGTCTACCACCTACTCTAATTAGCCAGATAACTTTGGATATATTCCCCCCCTTTTCTTTCCCTTGGATGAAAACACAAGAGCTGTTCATCTAATCTGCCTAAATAGGCACACTACTGAGGATACATGAATGGAAGAGACTAAAGCAATTGTCTACTGAATGTAAAAAAAATTTCCTGATCTCTCTCTCTCTCTCTCTCTCTCTCTCTCTCTCTCTGTGTGTGTGTGGGGGGGGGAGTGTGTGTGCGTATGTGTGTGTGTGTGCGTGTGTGGGAGCTCAGTGTGAGAAGGCTATAGTATGGGTGCAGAGGTCAGATAATAACTTCAAGTGTCAGCCTTGGCCATCTACCTTGTTTAACACAAGGTCTCTTCTTTTGACCCTTCATGAGACAAGCTGTCTGGCCAGAGAGCTGCTGGGGATTCTTCTGTCTTAGCTGCCAGTCTCATTGCAGGAGCCCTGGGATTGCAGACATGAGGTGTGTGGATTTTACACGGTTTCTGGGAATTTGAATTCAAGTCTTCACGCTTGTGGGACAAGTGCTTTACCAGTTCAACAACTTCCCCAGGAGCAGAGTTTTCCCTCTGAAGAGGGGTGAAAACAGTTGACTCCTCTTGTAGATACTGATGTGACTCCAGGGGACACCCTTTTCTCTGTAGCAAATCTTGCAATGAATGAGCTTAAGTGAAGCATCCATGTTTTGTTCATGAGGATAAATAACAGACTGGGGGCTGGAGAGATGGCTCAGTGGTTAAGAGCACTGGTTGCTCTTCCAGAAAACCTGGGTTCAATTCTCAGCACGCATATGGCAGCTCACAACTGTCAGTAATTACAGTTCCAGAGGATCTGACACCCTCACACAGACATCCATGCAGGCGAAACCCCAATGTATATGAAATAAAAACGAATAAATCATTTCTCATTAAAGATAATAATTAAATAAATAACCATACTGAACATCGGCATCCCCTTAAAAGGCCTTTGTCTGAGTTAAGTCAAATGAGTTATGGTCCGAGTTCCAGGTATCAGTTCTCATCAGGAAGGGACTGAGAAGAACAGGACTCTGCTCATGGATGATCTTAGAAAATGATGCTGGGGGCTGGGGATCTAAACACTGAAAACTACTTTCATTAGCTCTTCAGTACGGGAAGAGTAGTTATTTCATAGATTTCGGTGTCTGCTACAGAGGCTCTTTCTCACACAATTTGATCCAATCTGCTTCTAGCAGTAAGTAACTAGAATTCCCCTTCTTTTCAAAAGTAGTGTTCACTGCGTAGCCTAGGCTCTGGCCTATTGACATTTTTAATGTATGGGTCATTAAGTAATGGTCTGGGCATCTGGAAATGCCCAGTGAATTTTAGTCATTTTATCTGGGTCCCTGCTCTTTAATTTGTGTCTGCAAATAAGCCCAGCATGTGTTTCTGGACAGTGCTTGACTAGATGGGACTGGTTTACCTGAGGGCAAAGGACCGTAGGTGAAGTCGGCAGGTGTGGCTGTACTAAGTTACAGAACTGGACGTTATGGTAATGGACCAAAAGTGAGATAAAATTGTTCAAAAGTAAAAAGGAAAGAAAACTCAATTGTTCTTTATCTGTCAGTTACATTAAATATCTGCAATTTCAGTGTTTCTGTCTTCTCATGTCAAATTGTCTCTGGGCCTGTCTTTGTAAGTCACCCCCCAAAACAGATCAATACAATTTTACTATGCTCAGCATGACTACTGAAGTTACATTCTCCTTCAGATCGCAGGCCTGAGCTGTGCCTGCTGGTTTGCTTATTGGAGTATTGAATGCATGTTGTACGATCCACCGGCTAGCGAGATGTGACATCCATACTGGATCGTCTTCTATGAATAGTTCTCCAGCAAATCATCCTATTTTTTCTTTCTCACTTTCATCCTTCCCAGATTCTATCGCTATCTAAGTAATACTTCATTTTTAGTTTTTGGAGGTTCTGAGTATTGGACTAAGCCAGTACTAGTACCCCTACTGAGTCATAATGCAGAAAAAAATGTGCCCACCATGAATTTATAGAAACAAATTCTTGTATATTTGTCATTCGCCTTGAATTAAGCATCTATTTCCTTATTATTTTGAGGGATTGATTATTTTGGCCAATAACCGTATTTTAAAATATCAAGAACTCAAACAAAAACCACAAAAAGTAGTGTATTTTCTTTACTGGGAATGCAACTCAGTGATAGAACACTTACCCGGAATTTCTGTAGCCCTGGGTTCAAGGTCCAGGACCGAAAAAAAAATTCCCCCAAATTTCTGAGTGTTTTGAATTTCCTGAAGTCTTGCATGGCAGCTGTTACTAAGTGATTTTTGTTCTGTGTACCCTCCCCAAGGCTAGGGAATTTCCCTTGAATTACAGGAAGTCCCTCTCTCAATATGACATTTACTTCCCTGATGTCACAATTTCTCTTGATAAGCATAAACATTTATTTTTAACATGGTTTTAGATCTTATTTAGTATTTGCTTTCAATCCCTGTGTCAAGGACAGATGGAGAAGAAAGGTCAGCTCGTGGGTCAATGCACTCACACACAGAAAGTAGAGTTAGTAAATGTGAACAATACTGTTTGCGTATTTTTTAATGTCTTGAAATGTCAGAGGAGTTTGTGAAAAACAGAACAGGACAGAGAGAGACAGACAGACAGACAGACAGACAGAGAGAACCAAAAGTATAAGGGAGATGCAATTCATGTAAAACTATTCATGAGTAATATTTTGGAAGACTGATGCATTTTAAACAAGTTTTGTTTATCATCCCATCCCCCAGATTTTACAGCAATGTAAAAAATACTTTATTTTCATTTTTTGGTAGTTCTGAGTATTAGACTAATCTAGTACTCCCCCCACTGACTTCAATGTTTAAACAAACAAATAACTAAGATCAGAGCATTTTCCAAAGTAGGGGAACAGGCAAAGCTCTATGCAATGTGACCACCTTGAACTTATAGAAGCACACAAGTATATATGTAAATCATTCACCTTGAATTAAGTGTCTGTTATTATTTTGAGGGATAGGTTATCTTGGCCAATAACCACAATTGAAAATACCAAAAACATAAACATATTTTAAAAGACTGAGAAATTTTCTTAATTGTTTTTGGGTTTCTGTACTTACTTTCATATGAATCCAATGATGTGTTTTAGGTTATCTGATTTTATATCTGTGGGAAGTTATCAAAAAAAAAATGTCACAGCATGTAGCAAGCAGACAGAAAAGCTGAAGCCCAGACCTGAGGGATTCTCAGGCTCTCTGTTGCACCAGGACATGTCTTAACTGTGCTGGTTTAGGAGGGAAAATGAGCTGATTTATATATTTTGTGCCGCCTAGGATGCTTCCAGACTGAACTGTTCCATATGAAAGCTAAGGATGTATGGCTAAGCACTAGAACAGTTAATTAGTATGTACAATGCCTTGGATTTCCTCTCCAACAAACAAACAAAAATACAAAACATTATTCTCTGTGTGAAGGCTAATCTTTATCCTTTTGGTTTTGTTTGCTTGTACAGGCTAGGGAAGTTTTCTGCCTCTGAATGATGTCTCCAGACTCTGAGTTGTTGAGAGAGGATCCTGTTATATAGCCTAGGATACCCCCAAATGCCCTATCCCCCCGTGTCAGATTTCAAAGTGTTAAAAATATAGTTGTGTGACACCACACTTGGTTCTTCTTCAATTTAATATGCTCATAGTCCTCCCTTACTTCCATTTTCTAAAACCAAATACCCAAATGTTTATTTTCTTCATCCCTGTATTCACTGGAGGTATATTCAGTTCACTCACTATTAGGTCAGCAGATATTCACTGTAAATGGAGACTGCACTTTCATTTACCGACCACCAAAACACAAACAATCACACAGAAACTATACTAATTACAACACTGTTCAGCCGATGGCTCAGGCATATTTCTAGCTAGCTCTTGTATCTTAAATTAACCCATTTCTGTTAGTCTATCTATCATTATGTGGCCATGTCTTCACCTCATTTTCTACATGTCTTGTTTCCTCTGGCTGGCTGGCATCTACTTTACTCCACTTACTTTCTCTCTATATCTGTTTGGATTTCCTGCCTGGCTTTATTCTGCTAAGCCATTGGCTGAGACAGTTTTGTTTGTAAACCAATAAAAGCAACACATATACAGAAGGACTTCCCACATGAGTTCACAGTCTTTGTCTTGGAGTCTTTGCATCTTTGGGGAGTTAAGAAATACTTTTCTTCTGCATGGGAAGGTTTTCTCTGAGTAGGCAAACCAACAAACATGTTCATATGGACATAGACACAGACCACACACACACATACACACACACACACACACACACACAGAGAGAGAGAGAGAGAGAGAGAGAGAGAGAGAGAGAGAGAGAGAGAGAGAGAGAGTGAGAGAATGGTTTGGGCAAGACAGTGAGAAATTCATTGTAGGATAAAGTCGTAGAAGATACTAGCTGATTTCTATTGAGTACATGTTATATGTGTGACACACTAGTCAGTATTCATTGTAACAGTGGATTTATTTATTTCTACCACTCTCTCTGTAGTTGGTGCTACATTTATAATAGGTTACTGCAGTGAACTACAGTTTTCTCCCCTCAGTGAGATGTAGAGTTGATGGGTCTCCTTCAACCTGTGACCTTATTGACTAGATTGATGGGTAGAGTGGGGCAGAGGCAATTGGGCATCTATTTCTCTTTACGTTGTCCTACTCCTTCTATCTGGTCTTGAAGTCAGAGCCCCATGCTGTGAGAACATTCCAGCCACATTTGGTACAAAACACAGTTCTTACTTCAAAAGGAATAAGATTTTTCTCTCGAGATGACATGACTTGGAAACATGGATTTGGGTTGCAGTGAATAACATCTCAACGTAGAAAGAGTTTCATGAAGGTTTGTAGCTAAAGAACAAAGGGAAGTCATAAAGCACACGCCTTCAAATCCCAGCCTTCGGGAGGCAGAGGCAGATGGATCTCAGTGAGTTAGAGGTTAGACTGCTGTACAAAGTGAGTCCCAGGACAGTCAGAGCTAAACAGAGAAACCCTGTCTCGAAAAACATCCAAAAGTCAAAAACCCAAAACCAAAAAAAGTATAAGTCAAGCCATTTTGCAAATGCTTAGATGGGAACATTAGCTTAGGTAAATGATAACAAAGCAGGAAACAGTGTTCTGTAGATTTCAGGTGTTGCCTGATGGTATTCTTAGTTTCTGAATTGTTGGAAGCTGGTAGTGTGTTCAGTCAACGCGTACCGTGGGTTTCATGAGACAGGCTCTGGAGTGTGAGGCCAGACACAGGTGGATGGTGAGTGAACATTAGTGTCTGGAGTGTGAGGCCAGACACAGGTGGATGATGAGTGAACATGAGTGTCTGGAGTGTGAGGCCAGACACAGGTGGATGGTGAGTGAACATGAGTGTCTGGAGTGTGAGGCCAGACACAGGTGGATGGTGAGTGAACATGAGTGTCTGGAGTGTGAGGCCAGACACAGGTGGATGGTGAGTGAACATGAGTGTCTGGAGTGTGAGGCCAGACACAGGTGGATGGTGAGTGA
>PVIU01022106.1:0-30099 GCA_004026605.1 Ondatra zibethicus | reverse complement strand
AGAAGGGAGAAGGGAAGGACTGGGGAGCGATTGGGGGAGTGGGAGGGTGGAGATGGAGGAAAGGTGTGTGTTGGAGAAGGGAATAAGATATCTACATTACTGGAGTCATTTTAGGACTGGCAAGATACTTGGCTCTAGAGGAGATCCCAGGTGTCCACAGGGATGTCCCCAGCTAGGTCCTTGTGCAGCAGAGGAGAGGGTGCCAGAACTAGCATTGTCCCATAGTCACACTGATGAATATCTTGATCACATCCATAGAAATTTCATACGATGGATGCAGATAGAGACAGAGACCCACGTTGGAACACTGGACTGAGCTCCCAAGGCCCAGTTGAAGAGCAGAAGGAGGGAGAAGATGAACACAGAAGTCAGAACCGCAAGGGATTCCTCCACCCATTGAGATGGTGTGCCCGATCTAGTAGGAGCTCACCAAGGCCAGCTGGACTGGGACTGAACGAGCATGTGATCAAAACAGACTCTCTGAGTATGACTGACAATGGGGACTGACTGAGAAGCCAATGATAATGGCACTGGGATTTGATTCTACTGCATGTACTGGCTTTTTGGGATCCTAGTCAGTTTGGATTCACACCTTCCTAGGCCTGGATGGAGGCGAGAGAGCCTTGGGCTTCCCACAGGGCAGGGTAACCTGCCCTCTCTTAGGACTGGAGGGGAAAAGGGGAGGGGGAGTGGGGAAGCGGGAGGGAAATGGGAGGAGCGGAGGAGGTGGAAATTTTGAATGGTACTATTTATAATGCAATAATAAAAAATTAAATGTGGAAAAAGAAAGAAAAATCAGGTTTGATCAAGGAAGACCACCTGAAAAATCTCCGGTAGAAACAGATGACCCAGATTACTGAGTTCTACATCCAGACAGATTCAAGACTGCTGCCTGAGATGATCAAGCCTCACAGGCACTCTAGTCAGGACTTGATCATAACTATAACTTTTCTTTAGGTCCCCATAAGATTATCAGTGCCCCCCAACTAGCCAGAAGTAGACTGGAATACTATGCCCACATTCCCAAAAAATGGACTTTGGATATTTTCCTTTGTTTTAAAAAAAATAAGAGGGGAAAGTGGTGTGGGATAATTGTCTGTGTTCTGTCAATCATGTTTTAAATAAATGCTGATTGGCCAAGCAGGAATTATAGGCGGGTCAACCAGACAGGAAGTAGAGGCGCGGCGAGGAGAACAGGAGAATTCTGGGAAGAAGGAAGCTCTTCCCGAGACTCCTGCCCAGACCACTGAAGAAGCAGGATTTGAACTACCCCGCTGAAAATGGTACTGAGCCATGTGGCTAACTTAGATAAGGATAATGGGTTAATATAAGCTACAAGAGCTAATAAGAAGCCTGAGCTAATGGGCCAATCAGTTTACAACCTAGCGTAGACTCTCTGTGTGATTTTCTCTGGGACTATACAGCTGGGGGAACTGGGCAGGATGGAAACCCCAACTAGCAGGCCCCTCGTGCTACATATCTTCAGCATCTGATATTCTTTCTTCTATTTCTTGTATCGGTTGGTTATACTTGTCTCTGTAGTTCCTGTTCATTTTCCCAGATTTTTCATATCCAGCCATCCCTTGGTTTGTGTTTTCTCCATTCCTCCATTTCAGTTATCAAGTCTTGAACTATTTTCATTACCTGTTTGATTGCTTTTTCTTGGTTTTCTAGGGTATATTTGAGGGATTTATTCATTTCTTCTAACTTTTTGTTAGTCATCCCATCCATTTCTTTAAAAGAGTTTTTCATATCCTCTTTAATAGTCTCTATCACTTTCATAATGTTACGTTTAAAGTCAATTTCTTCTACTTCGTCTGGATTAGGTTGTTCAAGTCTTCCTGGATATTCGCTGGATTCTGGTGTTATCACGTTGCTTTTCAGGTTGTTGGAGGAATTCTTGCATTGGTGCCTGCCCATCTCTTCCTTTAAATGTGGTCAGGAGAGTCTCAGTGGCTTGGTCTGATTTTTGCTCTGGCTAACTGTGTATTTGGGGATTTTTCTTATTCTGCCCTCTCTTAGGTGCCCATTCCATCTAACAAAGAAACCCCTGCAGCCTTGCACTCACCACTTTGTCCCCAGATCCTTTGTCCTGAAGCAAGCTGAGTTGGGGGATCCTAGGACCCCACAAATGGAAAGGGGTGCTTGGGGGCAAGCTGGGGTGGGATAAGTAGAAAAGCCAGTAGCCAGGGAGAAACCCCACTGAATGGCCAGAAAGTTTAGAGGATTGGAGGGCACCTCTACTCCCTTCCCGGGGTTTCTGGGTGGTCGGGCAGGCACACACTTACTACTCTGGGTGGATCTACTGGTACTGTATCAAGGCCACTTGCTGGCCAAGGAACTCCCTCCTTTTATTTCTTTATTGGTTATAGATCTGCTTAAATTGTTGATCTGATCTCTATTTAACTTTATTAAATATTTGTCTTGAAAATTGTCCATGTATTTAAGATTTTCCAATTTTGTGGAGTACAGGATTTTGAAATATGGCCTAATTATTCTTTGGATATTTTGTCGTCTGTTGTAGCAATCACCAGAGCTACAACACTGCCTACACCTGGAGGAGTGACCAACAGAGCCATGGCCTTAACTGCACAGATAGGAACAAACATCTGAGGCTTGGGCCCATATTCTCCTAGAAGAGCAACCACTGGAGTCTCACCCATGTATGCACCTGAAGGAACACTCAACAGAGCCACGGCCCCCAGTTATACCAATTGGAAGAAGAGCCTTCCCTGCACAGGCTTCACTTATACTAATAGGAGGAAGAGATGGGTAGACAATAGGGTAAGAATACACTCAACAACACAAGAGCAATAAAGCACCACTAGAAACTAATGATTATACAGAAACAAGATCTGAACATCACAACATAGATGAGGCAGAAGAAAATATCATTAAAAATAACTTTCTGAAGATGAATGAGGCTCTTAAAGAGGAAGAAGGAATTTCCTTAGAGAAATGGAAGAAAAGACAAACAAAAATTGAAAGATAGAAACAAATCTCTTAAAGAAAACAAAGAAATAGCAATCAAACAGGTAAAGGAAAGAGTTTAAGGCTTAAAACCTGAAATAGAGGTTCTTTATAGCACAAACTGAGGAAACTCTGGAAAAGGAAAGTCTGGGTAAATGATCAGGAACTACAGGTGCAAACAAAAAATATAAGAGATGAAAGGGAGAATCTCAGGCACTGAAGATATGATAGAAGAATTAGATTCATTGGTTAAAGAAAATGTTAAATCCAACAAATTCTTCACACAGAATATCCAGGAAATCTGGCACATCATGAAATGACTGGACCTAATAATATTAGGAATTAAAGAAGGACAAAAACTCCAGCTCAAAGGCACAGAAAATACATACAACAAAATCATAGAAGAAAAGTTTTCCAATGTAAAGAAGGACATACCTATGAAAATACAAGAAGCTTAAAGAACATCAAACAGACTGGACCAAAAATTGTCCCCTCACCACATAATAATCAAAACACTAAACATGCAGGATAAAGTAAGAATATTAATAGCTGCAAAGGAAAAAAGGCCCAATAATATATAAAGGCAGACCTATCAGAAATACACTTGAGCTCTCCATAGAAACAATGAAACTCAAAAAGGTTTGGTCAGGCATTATGGCACTAAGAGTCCATGGATATCAGCCCAGACTACTATATTCAGAAAATCTTTCAATCAACATAGATGGAAAAAACAAGTTATTCCATGACAAACCTAGATTTAATTAATACCTGTCCAGAAATCCAGCCCTACAGAAAGTAGTAGAAGGAAAACTCCAACCCAAGGAAGATAGTTACACCCACAAAAACACAGGCAATAGATAACCCCACAACAGCAAATCCCAAAGAAGAGAAATGCACACACACTAGCAGAAACAAAAACCAAAATAACAGGAACTAGCAATCATTGGTCATTAATATCACTTCATATCAGTGGACTCAATTCACCTATAAAATGATACAGGCTAACAGATTATATATGAAAACAGAATCCATCTTTCTATTGCATATAAGAAACATACCTTGATTACAAAACAGACATTACCTCAGATTAAAGAGTTGGGAAGAGATTTTCCAACCAAATGGACCCAAAAAACAAGCTGGTGTAGCTATCCTAATATCTAACAAAATAGACTTCAAATTAAAATTCGTCAAAAGAGATGAAGAAGATCATTTCATATTCATTACAGGAAAAATCACTCAAAATAAAGTGTCAATTCTGAAGATGTATTTCCTAAATACAAGGGTACTCTCACTTGTAAAAGAAACATTACTAAAGCTTAAATCACACACCAAGCCCCACAACTAAGAGGCGTCAACATCCCACTCTCACCATTGGACAAGTCTGTCAGATGGAAACTTATCAGAGAAATAAAGCGACTAACAGTTGTTACTACTCAAATGGGCTTAGTAGACATCTATAGAACATTCCACCCAAACACAAAAGAATATACCTTCTGCTCAGCACCCAATGAAACCTTCTCTAAAACCTCAACAAATACACAAATTAAAATAACCCCTTGTATCTTATCGGATCACCATAGCTTAAAGTTAGAATTCAACAGCAACACTAATTGCAGAAGTCTCAGAAACTCATGGAAATTGAATGATGCTCAACTGAATCACCACTGGGTTAAGGAGGAAATAGAGAAAGTAATTGAAGACTTCTTTAAACTCAATGAAAATGACAGCAGAACATACCCAAGCTTATGGGGCACTTTGAAAGCAGTGACAAAAGGAAAGTTTCTAGCACTAAATGCCTACATGAAGAAGCTAGAGAAATGCCACACTAGCAAATTAACAGAACAACTGAAGGCTCTAGAAAAAAATGAAGCAGACTCCCCCAGGAGAAGCAGATGGTTGGAAATGATCAATCTGAGGATTAAAATCAATAAAATAGAAACAAAGAAAACAATACAAAAAAAATCAATGAGATAAAGAGTTGGTTCTTTGAGAAAATCTGCAGGATAAATAAACCTTTACTCAAACTAACCAAAAGGCAAAGAAAGGATATCCAAATTAACAACATCAGAAATGAAATGGGGGTTATAACAACAGACACTGCGGAAATCCAGAGAATCATCAGGTTGATGGGAAACCTCCATCAGCCAATGATCTTTAAGAGGTTGGACCAGGGTAGGCCATGACCTTTTGGGTACCCAGAGAAAACTGCTGGCCTGCCCAGGGCTTGGTCTCTCTCTCTCTCTAGTTCCTGCCCTACACACCTGAGGTTGGACTTCTTGTTTCTGTTTCATGAGCTTGACCCTTATAGTAAAGAAAATATAATTGAAATCTTTAGGAGTTATCCTTATAGTAAAGAAAATATAATTGAAATCTTTTTGGAGTTAGCTTGGGATTCTTTGACCTGTGTCCTCACCCCCAATACCTTGCACCCAATGTGAGGTGTGGGAACTGGTACACCCCCTTTTTAGGACCCCTGAAGCAGCCACATGGTTCATTTGTGTATTGAATTCCCCTGTTTGTGGGTCTGGCCAGCTGCTGCCAGGACCCATGTCGTGCATTTGGGCATTGACGCTCCCCACCAGCAGCTCCAGCCGATGGCTCATAATCCAATGGCTACAGAGTGGTCCCCCAGCCAGAGATCCTTGTGAAGCACACAATCCGTGATTCACACTGATGGAAGTCTCTGGATTTTCTCTTTATCCTGGACATCAATTCTTGGAATTGCTTTAATTGCTTGGATAATCTCTCTTAATTTGCTAAGTAAAGCATATCTTTCAGTATCTAAGGCATGAAAATCAATTCAGACAGTCCACAGCTTGCGTTTCCCAGCCATGCAACTGCAACACCTGCTGGCTGATAATGGTTATTACACCTATTCCAACTCACTACACCTTATGACAAGTGAGATTTATAAGGTTAAAATTACAGATAATTTAACAATTCAAGAATTCAATAGATTTTTTTACTTATACTATGGATAGTATTATGCAAGGCTTATGTGATTTCCCTCCTACATCCCCTTATTTGATTCTAGGGATTAGCTTTGCTTTTCATATTTTCTCATTAAAAATGGCTTGATAATAGAGCAAAAAATGAGGGAGGCACTTTTAAAAATGATACAGTATTTACAGACTGATAATTAACAGATAAAAGGGAAAATCAACACTCTGAAAAAGAATATGATCAATTTGACAGACAAAACCCAGTCCATGACAGAGGGTGCTGAAATATTGAGAGAATTTGTGCTGTTAAATGTAGTAATATAAACCTGTTGAGCAGTTATGATAGATTGGCGTATAGGGTGTCTCTTCAGGAAGGTAATATGTATGCCATAAAAATTAAATCCAAGAGTGAGACATTATCTTTACAGAAAAACGTCATACCTTGAAATGTTCAGTGAGGACATTAAAACAGAAAACCAGACTGGGGATCCAGACTTTACAAAAGGTAGTGGTAAAAATATTTAAAAATATTGAGGAATTTATCAAAATTAATGAGCAGGGACAAAAGGTACAAAGACAGGATTTAGCCTTATCAGTACATACCAAACTCTGGGATGGCTTACCCAGAGTTAAAACTGCCTAACCAATGATCTCCTTAAAAGATCATCTGGCACCAAGCACCCTAAAGTAGTCAAAGAATATATATGGAAACCTATACATATGAGTGTTCTATAAAAAATTAAACAAGCAACAATAGCTTATGGATTGCATTCACTGTTTGTTATGGAAATGGTAAAAATGTGGGCCTCAGGCAATAAGGTTACTCCACATAATTGGCTTCAATTAATTTCAGAGGTCCTAGAAAATGGACTACAGCTGCTTTGAAAGTGTTATTGGAGAAAAGAGGCAAAAGTTTTAACAACAGGAAAGAGCAAAAGGACTTGAGATTTCCTAAGATCAAATTCTTGGCAAGGGACATTGCTGTGATCCTCAGAACACACCTTGTCCCTATGTAGCACAGCAACTTTAAGTGGTTGGGACAGGATTCAGGAACTAGGAAAGAAAATGAATCATATATTAGGGTTAAACAGGGTCAGAGAAACCCTTTAGTAACTTTTTACAAAGATTAACTAAGGCTATACACATAGGAGTAGCAGACCCAAAAGCTAGATGTGTACTTATTAAATCTTTGGCTTTCAAAGTGCCAACTTAAAATGCAAAAATATTCTTGGCCCTTTAAAAGTCAAATCAGCACCAATAGATAAATGGATCTTGCATGCTATGAATGTTGAGACATTTGACTATAGTACTAAAGCTTGGGTAGAAAAAGCAAATTCCAATGGTATGAGAAGACACCAAAATGCCAAATGTTTTAATTGTGGTAGAACAGGACATCTGAGAAGGGACTGTAGACAAGGAATTCCTAAAAATAATAGTTCCTCTAAAAATAACAAAAATAGGAGGACTCAGCCTTTGGGTGTATGTAGGAGGTATGGCAAAGGCTGACATTGGACCAATAAATATAGATCAACAAAAGACAGACAAGGCAACCTGATACAATCAGGAAACTCCTTGGGAGGCCTCTCACAGGCCCCCATGTCAAACATGGTCCATCATTCCCAGTCAGTGTAAAAAGCATGTATCACCAGAAAAATGAAAAAAAAAATCCAATGCCTACTGTAAAAAACCATACTAGTCTAGATGATAAAATAGACATGGAGGATAAATAAAAAAACTCCAGTAAAAAAATAAAAAAATGTTCTGAAGCCTTCCATAAATGATCAAAGACCAAAGCTAAGAGTGTGTGTAAATTACACTGTAATTGAGGGTTTGATAGACATGGGTATGGACATAAATATTGTTACTCCAGAATCTTTGCATCCAAATTGGCCTCTTCAAGAGGCAGATATTCAATTCCTAAGAATTGAAACCCTATTTCAAGTAAAACAAAACACGAGATGGGTTAAATACATAAGGCCAAAGGACACAAAAAAGCTGAGGCCATATGTAAGTAATATTGCAGTAAATTTATGAGGTAATGACATATTGAAGCAATAAAACACTCAGATAACATTCCTACAGTCCCCAAAACTTATGTGTCTAAAAAAATATTATAAGGTGACAAATATTATAAAGTGACAAAGGTCACCAGCTATTCAGTCTGTACAAAAACACAAAGCAACCAACAAACCTTCAGAGGTACTAACTTCCCTGCCTTTAAAATGGTTAACTGAGAAACCAATATGGGTTAAACAATGGCCTTTAACAAAAGAAAAGCTGCAGGCTTTAAAACAGCTTGTACAGGAGCAACTAGATGCTCACCATACTAAAAATCTATCAGCCCTTAAAATTCTCCTTTATTTGTTGTTAAAAATAAAATCTAAAAAATAAAAATAAAAAAATGGTGACAGATCTTAGAGCTATTAACATGGTTATTTCACCTTTGGGCCCTCTACAATCTGAAATTCCTCTGCTTTCTCCATTACCAAAAGGATGACCTCTCATAGTTATTGAAATAAAGGATTGTTTCTTCACTATACCTTTTCAAGAAAAGGACAGAGAAAAATTTGCCTTCTCATTGTCTACTTATAATAATTCTCAGCCTACTAGGAGATATCAATGGACCATACTTCCACAGGAAATGCTCAATAACCCCACTCTGTACCAATAATTTGTCAGTCAGGCATTGGAAATAATACATAAACAATTTCCTAAGTATATAATTTACCATTACATGGATGACATTTTGTTATCTGATTCAAATGCAGATACTTAAAAAATGTTTAAAAAAGTAAAAAAGTTTTGGAAAAATGGGGATTACAAATTACTCCTAAAAATACAAAGATGAGGTTCTGTCAATTACCTAGGTTACAAAATAGGCTTTCAGAAAATTAAAACTCAAAAGACACAAATTAGGAGAGACCAATTGTGGACTCTTAATGACTTACAAAGATTGTTAGGAGATATTTCCAGTCTATGACCAGCTGTTGGGATAAGACCTGATCTAATAATTAATTTAAACAAAACCTTAGATGGTGACAAAGACTTAAATAGTTCCAAAGAATTAACAGCTGAAGTGGAAAAGGAACTAACGATAATTAAAAAAATTACAGGAGGCATATATGGATAGGGTAAATCCAAATATTAATTGTATTCTAATCATATTGCCTCCAAAAATTTCCCCTACAAGAATTTCAATGCAGAGAAAAATTGAATGGAACAATAGGTAATTTAGTGTGAGCTTATTCACACTAATAATAATAATAGTGAGTAATAGAGTAAATACTTGTGAGCTATTATTTATGGACAATTTACATTGGTATAGTTTCTTGTATATTGATACAAGTTCAAATTATATTTGTTATTTTTGTTTATAATATTTGTATACATACACAAAGTTATTTTGTCAGATTATATGCATGGATGTTTCTACCTCTGTTAAGACATTTTGTACATTGATAACATGTTTAGGATATATTTATCATATTGCATTATATATTCCTACTTCTGATCAAGATACTTGTACATTGTTTACGTTTTGAGGTTATTGTCCTCATTTACTGCACAGTTGTTTACAGATTATGCAATATTCTGATATGATGTTTTAGTATTTAAGTTATACAGGTATTAAGTATTATAGGTTAATAGTTATTCATGTTTGTTATACATATAGTCAGATTAATTAGGTTCTCTAGATACATAGAGATTGTATTCTGCATAGATAGGTAATCTTCAACCACTTCAAGGATCTGTAGAATATGTCATTTAAATAACTTAGAATTCTGTTGACATGAGACACGAGTGTTCCTGACAACACCTAACTATTCATGAGAGAATGTTGAGCATGGAAGACACTCCACTTGGAGTTTGTTTTCTTTTTTGACACAACTGGCCTTTGGACAAGGAACTGCCCATGCCTGAACGACTAACAAAGTATATGGAGTCCTGACTGAATAAGCAGGACACAAGGAAAAGGACTGCCAAACCTTGCCAAGACATGATAAGATGGTTCTAAAAATTTTTCCTGCCTCTAAAATTGGTCTGTCAGTTACTCTAGGCCTTAGCAAAGTTGGTTGCTTCAACATTGCAAATGAGACTTTGGGTGATTGCTCAGGTAGCTAGTTGTCTCTATCATATACTGCCTATTTTGAAAGCTGCTTGACTGCACTTCCTGTCTACTTGAATAATATTATCTCCCTTCTCAGGCCTTTGATGGGGTGAAAGATAAGATAGTCATACTTACTTTCCTCTTATGATTTAGCCAACCCATTTCCAATACAAGACTTAGTCTCTTTAGAATAGAATGTTTATTAAAACATTTAGCATCTGTTCTGTGCTTAGTATTGTTTATGCTGGCTGTAATCTTAATTTTATACTTGATATCTGTTCCTAGTGTATATAGTTTTGTATTGGGTTTGAAACACTCTTATTTAGACAAAAGGGGGAGGTTATGGGGAGCCTCCATCAGCCAATGACCTTTAAGAGGTTGGACCAGGTTAGGGTGTGACCTTTTGGGTACCCAGAGAAAACTGCCAGCCCGCCCAAGGCTCACTCTTTCTCTCTGGTTCCTGCGTTGCACACCTAAGGTTGGAGTTCTCATTCCTGTTCCATGAGTTTGCCCCTTATAATGAAGAAAATATAACTGAAATCTTTTGGATTAGCCTGGGATTCTTTGACCTGCACCCTCACCCCCAAAATCGGGTCATACTTCTAAAGCCTGTATTCCACAAAATTGGAAAATTTAAAGCTAATGGAGAATTTTTTTGGATAATTGCCACATACCAAAATTAAATCAAGACAAGTTAAACAATTTAAATAGGCCTATATCCCATATGCAATTTGAAACAGTCATCAAAAACAAACAAACAAAAACCAAACCCAAGGACAGATGGTTTCAGCACAGAATTCTACTAGAACTTCAAGGAAGTCCAATACTCTTCAAATACCAATACTCCTCAAATTGTTCCACTCAATAGAAACAAAAGGAATATTGCCAAGCTCCTTTTACGAGGTTACAGTTACCCTGAAATGGAAACCACCCAAAGATACAACTAAAGTAGAGAATTACATACAAATCTCCCTCATGAGCATTTATGCAAAAATATTCAATAAAATACTGGCCAAATCCAGGAACTCATCAGAAAAGTCATCCACCATAACCCAGTAGGCTTCATCCCAGAGATGCAGGGATAGTTCAACATATGAAAATCCATCAATGTATTCTACCATATAGACAAACTGAAAGAAAAAAATATGATCATCTCATTAGATGCTGAAAAAGCCCTTGACAAAATTCAACACCCCTTCATGATAAAGGTTGTGGAGAAAACAGGGATACAGGGAACATACCTAAACATAATAAAGGCAATATACAACAAGCCAACAGCCAACATCAAATTAAATGGAAGAGAAACTCAAAACTATCCCACTGAAATCAGGAACAAGACAAGGCTGTCCACTGTCTCCATATCTATTTAATATAGTACTCGAAGTCCTAGCAAGCACAATAAGACAACAAAATAGGTCAAGGGGATACAAATTGGAAAAGAACTCAAACATTCACTATTTGCTGATGATAAGATAGTATACATAAGTGACTCCAAAAATTCCGAGGGAACTACTACAACTGACAAACATGTGTGTGTGTCATGGGAAGAAGAGGGCGAGTGGGTGGGACTGCAGCCGTTTTGTACCCAAAGTGATGCTTCAACCTGGTCCAGCCTTTCAAAGGCCTTTGGCTGAAGGAGGTTACATCAAATTTTGATTGAGTTTATGACCCATTCCATGAGACGGAACCTATAGAAAACACTGCTGAAGCGGAAAGGAACCTGAGATTAGATAGGCCATATAAAATCTCCTATTATTATTATTCAGAAAAAGGAATGCTGAAATAAAATGACTTCTAAAAAACTATTCCCATAGATTTGTGACCCACTCTACCACATACATACCATAGAAACTTCTTGTCCTAGATGGTAATTAACACAGAGGCCCACAACTGGACAATGTGCAGAATATGAGAGACATCGAAATACTCAGTCCTCAATGGAATGTCTTCATCAGATTTCCCCTTCAAAGCTTAGGGTCTGTATAGTAGAAGAGAGGGAAAGATTGTAGGAGTCAGAGGTAGTGGATGACTCTTAGGAAACAGTGTCTTGAAGACACAAGACGGATACTACATGAGAACTGAAGGAGACTTTGAAAGGACAAACAAGACCCATACTCATTCAAACCAGACCTTATGCCAGTACTATAGCTGTGTAGTAGACACAAAAAATCTTCACTAACGAAGAAGATATTTGCAATTGATACGTGCTGGAAAAAGAAAATCAGTTTTGTTCAATGGAATATAACTGGGAATACTCAATACATTCCAGTGTAGGCCTCATAACTAGCAATAGTTGGCTAATGCAAACCTTATGCCATGTGTTCATTTTGTATTTTTGTCTTTCTAGTATTAAGGTTTTTATAGCGAGAGAGAGAAAAAGACTGAACAAGTGGGCAGGTAGAGATGTGGGAAACAAAGGGAGTAGAAAACGTTGTTGAAGGGAGAAATCATGATCAACTTTTATTTTATGAGAATTTTTTCAAATTAATCATAGATTAATTTATACCTTTAATATATTAATTATATCTCTAAAGGTTTGTACATAAGAGAGGGACAGTAACCACTCTGGCCCTTTAAGACTATATGTCTTGACTCTGGTTCTTTGATCATAATGTGATATTCATCTCTGGTAGCTACGGAAACAAGAATTTTTAAAGTCACTCTCTTATACTGGGCAGTCACTAGCATTTGGCCTTCATAGAAGGGAAGAGAGGCAAGTATTTTATATTTTTTACATAGTTTCTGTTAATAGCTTTCAATTTCAGGAGACATAGAAGGTCAAAGAAGTCAATGACCTAAGATTCAGCTATTTGTTGATATCATGTCTATGTTAGTAAATCCTACTGAATATAAGTACTGGGAATCCCTGTGTAGCTGTGAAGGCTCTGTAGCCTGTATTGACCTTTATACCTTTGTAGTTTTCTGAAACTGAGTATGTGAATTAGACTTTCTGTGTTTTTTCTGTTTATATAATGGGGTAATGATTGCGTGAATCTCATTGGAGGGTCAGGAATATCAGATGGGCTAATATCCCTGAAGTGTACAAATGAGGCTTGAACTAAGCAAAGCAGAGTAGAGGAATGGGTTGGTTTGTGTGAACCAGGGGTTGATTGTGAGACACCATTCTGAGCTGAAATATCTTCCTAACAGAACTTCTTTTACTGAAGGTGATTCAACTCTTGTGTGACTCCCTATCTGTTCAACATTTCCTGCTATTTGGAAGATATTTATGATCTCGACATTTTTCAAATGGATCTCTTCCCCCTTGATAAACAAAGGTAAAAGCTTAAGAGGAGCTTCATGGAGGGTTTCAAATTGGATCTTTATGAAGCACAAGCACCTACTCCATGGGTTTCAGACATGGGCACAACTAAATATTGCCATGCTAGCTCATTTGTCTTGCACAACAGAATGTTCCACCCCGATTCTAGTTGTGCTTCAAAACTCACTGATTCTGACACCAAAGGGCTCAGATCTGCCTTAACAAGGAAGAGGGCATGAGTAGGGTGTTACTTAATTCACCACAGATAGTTTTAAAGTCACCTTGCTGGTGTGACTTCTCAATTTAGTAGAGCTACTGCCTTCACCCTGTTAGGAAGTACATTCCACAGAGAATGTGGAGTAGTGGGAAGCTGGTAGCGAAATTTTCCTGGCAAGGAGATGCAGTTTGTGGGCCACTCAAACCTGCATTGGAAGTGGCAATGTTACCATGTATATGCCTGAACTTTCTTTCTGCTCAAGAACACAGGGACATCCTTCAGGGCATAGTTATTCAGGAACATTAACCTTACATCCAAAGGTATGAACCAATAAGTGATCTAAATAAGCTGGTGCATACAGTAAATGTATAGTATTAATTTGGTGCTGGAGAAGATAGTTGCTCACATAAGATAGTCAGGATACTTCATATTCAGCAATGAAATGGATGTAATTTTCTAATGTGTATGTTTTAGTAAGTTATGGGAAATGATTGAAATATCCATGAGGGCTCATGTTTCACATACAGATTTTAATTTTGGTCATATAATAAGAATTCATGTTTTCAAATATGTTTTCCCATGACACATACACTAGCATAAATATGTACAAATATAGCAGACAATATAGGTGAATTAAATTTGTTTAAGTCCACTATCATATAGATATTTGTGCATTCTTCTGCTTATACCTCTCATTTAAGCTATTTATCTTATTTATGTATTGTAAACACTGCTTAATTAAACATCATTTAACATATGTCATAAACTTTATTGACTGTTAGTCCCAAGCATTAAAATGTTTAGTTAACAAATCTGCACATTTCAGCATTTGACAGATACAGTGAAATTGCTAATCAAAACCTCTTATAGAGGGAACTTCTGCCATAGCTATATTACTTAAATACAACCTTATGTGACAGCAAGGACAAGGTATGAGAACTTATTGCTCTGTAAACCATGACTCATTTTGTTTTCCACTGTCCCTTGTGTTCCTGACTTGACTATATACTTGTTCAATTTCATCTTCAGATTTGCCAATGCGAAGGAGTGCATCTTCAAGTTGAGTGGCCTCCTTAGCAGCCTATCAGCTTTGGTGTTTGAAATAGTCATTGCAAGCAGCCAATGCTGGCGCCTGTGGGAATTCGACGACAAGTTTGTGCAATTTGTGTCCTTTGGTCTGTGGGAAGCTTATTACCCTCAAGAGTGTAATGTCTCAGGGACTGTAACCAAGATTCTGGTGCACACCCCTATCAATTCCACCTGGACCATTTCACCTGAATTTCGGTATGCACAGACCCTGATAATGTGGGCTGTTTTGATGAAGCCTGTAGTTCTGATTTTCGGTGCAATCGCCATTAAGATTGGCTGCATGAAAGACCCATTTATTGAGATGCAGATATATTGCTACAAGGTTGCTGCCTTAGTTTTGTGTGTTAGCAGCATCTTCACATTTGTTTCTGTGAGCTGGAACCACTTTGTAGATCATTATGGCCAAACCACTCTTGACTTTCCACCTGACTTTCCGGTTAAAAAAGAAGCCTTAATAAACAAACACTATACTGCTGTGTTCCCAATAGGGGTACTGATGGCCATCATGTCACTCTCTGGTGTGATCTTCTTTCTCTCTGAGATAAACTCTTTGAAACTACAGAATCAGGTGAAGGCTAAGTGTGTTTCCTTAGTGGCTGATCAAGAGATCTGAAGTGAGGACTCCTACATTTGCAACATCTGTCAGACGGTTCCTAGAAGAAATTTCCTATTCATATACAAAACTCCTGTAGTTCTCAACTCATTCTAAATAAAGCATCAAATTGATTCTCTTGGTCTGTCTAAATGACTTCCTCCTCTGCCTAACCTGTTTCTTTGTTTGGATATTTTCATATCCTAATCTCTGAAGGCCATGATCATGCATTCAGATATTTTGGAAAAGCAGTAGCAGGCAAAAGTAATGGTGAAACGCATGTTGCAAAAACATTTATCACAGGATAAATACCAAGTGAAAGAGGGTTTTTAAGGAAGCTGACACATAAACAGAAAAGTAGACACAATTCTGTCTGGAGACCCTCTGAAACTCAGGTCTCCTGAAGGCAGAGCTGGACTTCATAGTGTTGGCTCTGCAGACAGTGTGTGCCCTTGTCATGGAATAGAAAGACTATGCTGTACACTAGACAGTCTAGAAAAGGTCATCCTGAGTGAGGTAACCCAGAGCCAGAAAGACAGTCATTGTATGTACTCACTTATAAGTGAATATTAGCTGTAAGGTAACCATGCTACAATCACGGGCCCAGAGAGGGTAACCATGCTACAATCAGGCTCAGAGAGAAGCTAATTAACAAGGGGTCACAATGGGGCACTTGAGAATCTCACTGTGAAAGAGTAATAGAATAGACATCACTGATGGATGGGAGAGGGGCCTAGATGGGGTAAGGAATGGGAACAGGAGGGATCAGATGAGGAGAAGATGGAGGTAGAGTACTGGGAGAGAAAACTGGCTTCTGGGACATCTCTGGGATGAGCTATAAACCTAGTAAAATGGAAACTCCCAGCAATCTATGAGGTAACCACTTCCTCTCCCTCATGCCCTTATACTTCCATCCACTCTTCTTCCTCTGTTTCTCTTCAGAAAAGGGTGGGCCTCCCATGGATTTCAGTCAACCACAGAATATCAAGTTGCAGCAAGACTAGGCACCTCCTATTTTATTTAGGCTGGATGAGGTAATCTGGTAGGAGAAAAGGTTCCCAAAAGTAGGTGACAGCATCAGAGATAGCTCCTGATGCCATTGTTAGGAGTCCCACAAGAAGACCAATCTACCTGGCTGTAACACACACACACACACACACACACACACACACACACACACACACAAACACACACACACGCACACGCACATGCACACACACAAACACACACACACACCTACATAGAAGTCCTAGGGTTTCTGATTTTCCTTGTTAGATTTACATAACTTTATCCACCAGGGCCATGTCTAACCACAAAGGCATATTTCTTGCATCTCTGCTTCTATATGGATTTCCTGCTGAATCCCATTAAATCCAGGCCTACCAGAAAAATCTGCAATCCTCAAGTCCTGACTGTGGATGAGTATATTATACAATGGATTTCCCTGGTTCTCTTGACCATATCTTATTCTTCTGTTTACTCCTAATGCTCTTTTTTCCCCATATTCTTTTATTTTTTTCAATTCAAAAAAAAAGAATTTACATTTCCTCCCCTTCTCCCAGTCCCCTCCCGCTCCTCACTCCCGCTGCTTCCTTAAAAGAGGGCATGGTGCCCTGCCCTGTGGGAAGTCCAAGGCCCTCCCCGCTCCATCCCGTCCTAGGAAGGTGTGCATCCAAATCGACTAGGTTCCCAAAAAGATAGTACATGAAGAGGAGATAGGTCTTAGTGTCATTGTTGATGGCTTCTCATTCTGCCCTCATTGCCCACATTTAGAGAATCCAGTTTGATCATATGCTCATTTGGTCCCGGTCCAGCTGGATTTGGAGAGCTCCCATTAGATCAGGCACACTGTCTCAGTGGGTGGTCCAGCCCCTCGCGGTCCTAACTTCCTTGCTCATCTTCTCCCACCTTCTGCTCTTTGACTAGACCTTGGGAGCTCAATCCACTGCTCTGGTGTGAATGTGGGTCTCTGTCTCTATCTCTATCCATCGGACGAAATTTCTATGGATGTGATCAAGATATTCATCAGTGTGACTATGGGACAATGCTAGTTCTGGCACCCTCTCCTCTGCTGCACAAGGACCTAGCTGGGGACATCCTTGTGGACACCTGGGATCTCCTCTAGAGCCAAATATCTTGCCAGTCCTAAAATGACTCCAATAATGTAGATATCTTATTCCCTTCTCCAACATCCACCTTTCCTCCATCTCCACCCTCCCACTCCCCCAAGCTCTCCCCAGTCCTTCCCTTCTCCATTCTCCTTCCCCCTCTGCCCTCCCCCACTCCCCTACCCCCACCTCTATCCCCACCCCCGTATTCCACCTTTTGCCTGGCAATCTTGTTTGCTTCCAATTTCCAAGAGGATCTATATATGATTTTCTTTGGGTTCGCCTTGCTATTTGGCTTCTCTGGGCTTGTGAGCTATAAGCTTAGTGTCCTTTGTTTTATGGCTAGGGTCCACTAATGAGTGAATACATACCATAATCGTCTTTATGGGTTTGGGTTACCTCACTCAGGATAGCGTTTTCTATTTCCATCCATTTGCATGCAAAATTCAAGATGTCATTTTTTTTTTACCACTGAGTAGTACTCTAATGTGTATATATTCCACACTTTCTTGATCCATTCTTCCATTGAGGGGCACCTAGGTTGGTTCCAGGTTCTGGCTATTACAAATAATGCTGCTATGAACATAGATGCACAAATGCTTTTGTAGTATGATTGGGCATCTCTTGGGTATATCCCCAAGAGTGGTATTGCTGGATCCTGAGGTAGGTTGATTCCCAATTTCCTGAGAAACCGCCACACCGATTTCCAAAGTGGTTGCACAAGTTTGCATTCCCACCAGCAATGGATGAGTGTTCCCGTTACACCACATCCTCTCTAGCATAGGCTATCATTGGTGTTTTTGATTTTGGCCATTCTGACAGGTGTAAGATGGTATCTCAAAGTTGTTTTGATTTGCATTTCCTTGATCGCTAAAGAAGTTGAGCATGATCTTAGGTATCTTTTGGCCATCTTCTTCTGTTGAGAATTCTCTGTTCAGATCATTACCCCAATTTTTAATTGGGTAATTTAGAATTTTAATGTCTAGTTTCTTGAGTTCTTTGTATATTTTGGAGATCAGACCTTTGTCCGATGTGGGGTTAGTGAAGATCTTCTCCCATTCAGTAGGATGCCTTTTTGTCTTAATGACAGTGTCCTTTGCTTTACAGAAGCTTCTCAGTTTCAGGAAGTCCCATTTATTCATTGTTGCTCTTATTGTCTGTGCCACTGGGGTTTTACATAGGAAGTAGTCTCCTGTGCCCATGTATTGCAGGCTACTTCCCACTTTCTCTTCTATCAGGTTAACTGTGGTCGGATTAATATTAAGGTCTTTATTCCATTTGGATTTGAGTTTTGTGCATGGAGATAATTAAGGATATATTTTCATTCTCCTACAGGTTGACATCCAGTTATGCCAGCACCATTTGTTAAAGATGTTTTCATTCTTCCATTGTATACTTTTAGCTTCTTTGTCAAATATGAGGTGTTCATGGGTTTGTGGATTAATATCTGGGTCTTCGATTCGATTCCATTGGTGAACATCTCTGTTTTTATGCCAATACCAAGCTGTTTTCATTACTGTAGCTCTGTAATAGAGTTTGAAGTCAGGGATGGTAATGCCTCCTGAAGTTCCTTTATTGTATAGGATTGTTTTGTCTATCCTGGGCTTTTTGTTTTTCCATATAAACTTAGTTATTGTTCTCTCAATTTCTGTGAAGAACTTTGTTGGGATTTTGATGGGGATTGCATTGAATCTGTAGATTGCCTTTGGTAGAATTGCCATTTTTACTGTACTGATCCGACCAATCTAGGAGCATCGGAGATCCTTCCATTTTCTGGTATCCTCTTCAATTTCTTTCTTCAAGGTCGTTAAGTTCTTGTCAAATAGATCTTTTACTTCCTTGGTTAGTGTTACCCCAAGATACTTTATGCTATTTGTGGCTATCGTGAAAGGTGATGTTTCTCTGATTTCCCTCTCTGTTTCTTTATCCTTTGTGTATAGGAGGGCTACTGATTTTTTTTGAGTTGATTTTGTATCCTGCCACTTCACTGAAGGTATTTATCAGCTGTAGAAGTTCTCTGGTAGAGTTTTTGGGATCACTTATGTACACTATTATATCATCTGCAAATAACGAAAGTTTGGCTTCTTCCTTTCCAATTCGAATCCCCAAGATCTCCTTATTCTGTCTTATAGCTATTGCTAGAACGTCAAGGACTATATTAAAGAGATATGGGGAGAGTGGACAGCCCTGTCTTGTTCCTGATTTTAGTGGAATCGCTTTGAGTTTCTCTCCATTTAATTTGATGGTAGCTGTCGGCTTGCTATATATTGCTTTTATTATGCTTAGATATGAACCTTGTATCCCTACTGTCTCCAAGACCTTTATCATAAAGGGGTGTTGAATTTTGTCAAATGCTTTTTCAGCATCTAATGAAATGATCATATGGTTTTTTTCTTTCAGATTATTTATATGATGGATTACATTGATAGATTTCCGTATATTGAACAAGCCCTGCATCTCTGGGATGAAGCCTACTTGATCATAATGGATGATCTTTTTGATGTGTTCTTGGATTCTGTTTGCCAGTATTTTATTGAGAATTTTTGCATCGATGTTCATGAGTGAGATTGGTCTGTAATTCTC
Source organism: Ondatra zibethicus (assembly GCA_004026605.1). Classification (NCBI taxonomy): domain Eukaryota; kingdom Metazoa; phylum Chordata; class Mammalia; order Rodentia; family Cricetidae; genus Ondatra; species Ondatra zibethicus. The sequence goes on along the minus strand of PVIU01022106.1, from coordinate 10,228 downwards.
TTTCATGGTTGCGTCTTTGTGCAGTTTTGGTATCAGGAACGGTAGCTTCATAAAAAGAGTTTGGCAATGACCATTCTGTTTCTATTATGTGAAACACCTTGAAGAGTATAGGTATTAGCTCTTCTTGGAAGTTTTGGTAGAATTCTGCATTAAAACCATCTGGTCCTAGGCTTTTTTTGGTTGGGAGGTTTTTGGTGACAGCTTCTATTTCCTCGCTACTTATAGGTCTATTTAAATTGTTCACCTGGTCTTGATTTAATTTCGGTATATGGTATTTATCTAAAAAACTGTCCATTTCTTTTACATTTTCCAATTTTGTGGCATACAGGCTGTTGTAGTAAGACCTAATGATTCTCTGAATTTCCTCAGTGTCTGTTGTTATGTCCCCCTTTTCATTCCTGATCTTGTTAATATGAGTATTCTCTCTCTGCCTTTTGATATGCTTGGATAGGGGTTTGTCAATCTTGTTGATTCTCTCAAGGAAGCAGCTCTTTGTTTCATTGATTCTTTGGATTGTTTTCTGTGTCTCTATTTTATTGCTTTCAGCCCTCAGTTTGATTATTTCCACTCTTCTACTTCTCCTGGGTGAGTCTGCTTCTTTTTTTACCAGAGCTTTTAGGTGAGCTGTTAAGTCACTAATGTGTGCTTTCTCCGTTATTTTTTTTTTTTATGTGGGCACTCAGTGCTATGAACTTTCCTCTTACCACTGCTTTCATAGTGTCCCATAGGTTGGGGTGTGTTGTGTTTTTATTTTTGTTGAATTCAAGGAAGACTTTAATTTCTTTCTTTATTTCTTCCTTGACCTAGGAGTGGTTCAGTAGTTGACTGTTCAGTTTCCATGAGTTTGTAGGCTTTCTGGGGGTGGAGTCGTTTTTAAATTCTAACTTTACTCCATGATGATCCGATAAGACACAGGTGGTTACTCCAATTTGTTTGTATCTGTGGATGTTTGCTTTGTTGCCGTGTATGTGATCAATTTTCGAGAAGGTTACATGAGATGCTGAGAAGAAGGTATATTCTTTCCTGTTTGGGTGGAATATTCTATAGATGTCTATTAAGTCCATTTGATTTATTACATCTGTTAGTTCTCTTATTTGTCTGTTAAGTTTCTGTCTGGTTGACCTGTCCATTGGTGAGAGAGGAGTGTTGAAATATCCTACTATTAGAGTGTGGGGTTTGATGGGTGCTTTGAGTTCTAGTAATGTTTCCTATACATATGTGGATGCTTTTATATTAGGGGCATATATATTCAGGATTGAGACTTCATCCTGATGGATTATTCCGTTTAAGAGTATAAAATGTCCATCTCCATTTCTTCTGATTGATTTTAGTTTGAAGTCGCTTTTGTTCAATATTAGTATAGCCACACCTGCTTGTTTCTTAGGGCCGTTTGATTGAAAAACCTTTTCCCAACCCTTTATTCTGAGATAATGTCTGTCTTTGTGGTTGAGGTGTCTTTCTTGAGACAACAGAATGTTGGATCCTGTTTTAGTATCCATTCTCTTAACCTGTGCCTTTTTATAGGTGAATTGAGTCCATTGATATTAAGTGATAATAATGACCAGAGGTTATTAACTGCGGTTATTTTTTAGGGTTGTAGAGTTTGTGTGTTTCCCTTCTTTGAGTTGTGCTAGTGGAGGGCTGTTAGATGTCTTTGTTATTATGGGTGTTGCTTGCTTCCTTTAGATGTGGTTTTCCTTCTAGTACTTTCTGTAAGGCTGGGTTTGTGGCTATGTTTTGCTTAAATTTGTTTTTATCCTGAAATACCTTGTTTTCTCCATCGATGGTGAATGAAAGCTTTGCTGGGTATAGCAGTCTGGGCTTCCATCCATGGTGTCTTAGTGTCTGCAGCACATCTGTCCAAGACCTTCTGGCTGTCATGGTTTCCATAGAGAAGTCAGGTGTAATTCTGATAGGTTTACCTTTATACGTTACTTGGCCTTTTTCCTTTGCAGCTCTTAGTATTCTTTTTTTATTCTGTATATTTTGTGTTTTGATTATTATATGGTAAGGGGATGCCCTTTTTGATCCAGTGTATTTGGTGTTCTGTATGCTTCTTATACCTTCATAAGCATATCCATCTTTAGGTTGGGAAAGTTTTCTTCTATAGTTTTGTTGAACATATTTTCTGGGCCTTTGAGCTGTGCTTCTTCTCCTTCGTCTACCCCTATTAATTTTAGGTTTGGTCTTTTTATGGTGTCCCAGATTTCCTGGGTGTTTTGTGTTAAGAATTTGTTGTTTTCTTTGATCAATGAGTTTATTTTCTCTATCGTATCTCCAGCATCTGAGATTCTTTCTTCTATCTCTTGTATTCTGTTGTTTATGCTTGTCTCTGCCGTTCCTGATCGTTTACCCAGATTTTCCATCTCCAGCCTTCCTTCGGTTTGTGTTTTCTTCATTGCCGCCATTTCAGTTTTTATGTCTTGAACTGTTTCCATTACCTGTTTGATTGCTTTTTCTTGGTTTTCTAGGGTATCTTTGAGGAATTTATTCATTTCTTCTAACTTTTCGTTAGTTTTCTCATCCCTTTCTTCAAAGGAGTTTTTCACCTCTTCTTTAAAGGTCTCTATCTCTTTCATATGGTTACGTTTAAAGTCGATTTTTTCTATGTCTTCTGGGTTAGGTTGCTCAGGTTTTCCTGTTGAGTACTTGTTGGTTTCTGGTGTTATCATGTTGCTTTTCAGATTGTTGGAGTAATTCTTGGATTGACGCCTACCCATCTCTTCCTCTGATTTCAGTCAGGGGAGTCTCAGTGGGTTGGGACCTCCCAGGACGGCTTGTGCACACTCACCCCTCTGGATAGCTGATCTCAGTGGAGGAAGAGGAAGTCCCGTGGACTTCTGATCTTTCTGTACCTCCAATCTCAGCACAGGGAGAGAGATTCCTGGGGTTCCAATGCCTCACAGGGGAAAGGGCAATCTTGCAGGGGCGGGGTGCAGGGTCCTGTTGATCAAAGAGGCCTGCAGGGACCTTACCACCAGGCTTGCACAACCTTACCAGTGTGAGCCACCTCCAATCTCAGCGCAGGAATAGAGAGTGCTGGGGTACCAAAGCCCCACCAAGGAAAGGGCAATCTTGGGGGGGATTCAGGGTTCTGCAGATGGGCACAGCCCTACCAGTGTGAGACGCCTCTGCTCTCCTCACAGGAAGAGAGAGTGCTGGGTTACAAAAGCCCCACCAAGGAAAGGGTGATCTTGCAGGAGGGAGGGAGGGTTCAGGGTCCTGTGGAACAAAGAAGCCCGCCTGAACCTTACCAGTGTGTGCCACTGATCTCAGCACAGGAAGAAAGAGTGCTGGGGTACCAAAGGCCCACCGAGGAAAGGGCGATCTTGCGGGGGGTTAGGGGTGGGGGTTTGGGGGTAGGGGTGCAGTGTCCTGTGGAGCAAAGAGGCCCTCGGGGATCTTACCACCAGGCTTGCACTACCTTACCAGTGTGAGCTGCCTCCAATCTCAGCGCAGGAAGAGAGAGTGCTGGTGTACCAAAGCCCCACCGAGGAAAGGGCGATCTTGGGAGGGGGGATTCAGGGTCCTCCAGATGGGCACAGCCCTACCAGTGTGATCCGCCTCTGTTCTCAGCACAGGAAGAGAGAGTGCTGGGTTACGAAAGCCCCACCAAGGAAAGGGTGATCTTCCCTAATGCTATTAATAGTAGTTCTCATCATATAGTTTCTATACCAGCTTTCCCTGATGGATCCATAAGACATAAACTTATGTTCTTGTCCTCTTCATAGTCCGAAGTCCTATCTGTGGGAACACAGATTAAGCACTAATTTCCATGATGATTTTCACCATAACCTCTTCTGCTCTGTGCCATTTCCATACTCCTTGGCTTTGCTCTGGTAACACAAGTTCATTCCCTGGCTTTCTCTGCCATATACCAGGAGAGCAGATCTTGCTCCAGTGCCTTCATATGATACCTACTTCTCAATACACACATTGCTTAGCCATTTTCCTGCTGCAAAAACCTCAGCTGTCAGAGTTATCCCCATGTCCCCAGTCCTACTTGTGATCACAGTTATGTAACTGCTTTGCCTGGTGAGTGTCCCTATTCCATATACACCTCCTTTATCTCCACACACAAAGACCTAGACCTGAATGCAGAATCAGGAATCAGCTTTCCTCATGACACTCAACTCACCTCTGCTATCTCTGGACTAGCCGACTGTACACTGACTTTGCATGGGAATTTTCCAAGAATGACACTTCACAGCCTCAAAACCACACTTCTAATCCAACCAGTAGTCGTGCAACTCCTACATCAGATTTCACTGTCGAGTTTCACTAAATCCAAATTAATCTGATCCATCTCTACACTTCAGTTCAACCCTGTGTTTGCAGGAATCTAACACATGATTGGCCTGGTGTGCTCTCTTGGTCCTTCTGCACCAGTGCCTTCCTGACACTCTCAGATCTATCTGTGGAGATGCAGCTCCTACAACACATTTCCCTGCTAAGTTCTGCAAAAAGACATCCTATATGATATCCACTATCCAATACCTGCCATCAGATGCACAGTAGGCATATTGGCTGTGCCTGATGGAATTACCCCAAGTATATCACACTCTTGTTTAATGCCTCAATGTGTGTTTTCAGACTGCATGGCATATTTGATCTCTGAGTTCCAAAAAAAAAAAAACCATTGTCTGGAAGCAGCTTTTAAAACTGTGGAGTAAGTCCAACTAATGCATGTCTGGCAGTGGTCATACCTTATAAATATCTCCAGTACAGAGCTTGCTCATGTCAAATCCACAATACAATGTGTAATTTGGGATTGCCAATATAGATATACACATATAGTATTCTCAGATTCCTTGAACTTTTCCAGCCTCTGTGACTTCTACCCTCCTAGGTTTAGATCTGGTCATTCAGATCTTGTTTCTTTCCATGCCACATTACCAAAGAATCAAGAAGATCTGTGCTATGTGCACTATTAGGCTTCTCTGCAGTCACATAGCTGAGGTACATTCTCTTCCTAGTGATTCCCTCTCTGTCCCACTCAGACAACAGCTTGCGTGTCCCAACTTAAAAAGCTGATGCCTGGCTAAGAATGAGTAAATGGCTTTTTTTTTTTATTGGATGAGAGCCACAGAACTTGCTCCTACAGGGCCATTCCCACATTTCCACTTCTAGATCTGGTCACCCAACTGTTGCTCTGGATTTATCTAGGAAGTACCTTCAGAAATCTTTCAACCTGGGATGTATTAATGTTACCATGTTTAGCTCTGGAAACAGATCTCTCATTAGTTCTGCTTGATGGGATCCTATGAGCCTAGATCCTATGAGCATGTCAAAGCCTAGAACTACCCATTTAGTTCCTGCACCAGGTTTTCCTGATTCTTTTCCAGAACCCAGGCTGTGTAAACCACATCCACTCTTCTAGGAATAGCTCCCTTTCATTGCCTATACTAAATTTGCAACATAATTTCAACAGGTTTGTATGCCAGCTTCATCCCCCACAGTCCCAGGCATAGCTTGTTTTGCAGCTCCTTAGTTTATTTCTCCTTCAGTATCCCCCAGAACCATGCCTACCTGTGTGCACACTACAAGTGTTGATATGCAGGCCATACATCAGATTATTCCGGTGATCTTTACTTATTTTCACTGGCCAAGGTTATCCATTTACTCCCAACAGTGTCTGCGACAAAACATTTCCTGTATCATCTTTCCCGGGTCCTGTCTTCAGAAACAGGCCTGCCCATATCATCTCCACACTGACAAATACTAGTGCAATAAGTTCAGATCATGCACCAGATTGTATTGGTGTATACCTCCCCTGCCAGTACCCATACTCCCTGGTCTATAGTTCTAACACAGTTAAATGAACAGAACACATAACTGGCTTGCCTAGTTTACTAGTACCATCCCTCCCCACTCCCATACATTGCTCCTTTGTAGCAGATCTCACGGGATCTGTGAGATCTTCCCCTGCAGCATCCTCCAATCAGAACTAAGCCTCCTTTAGCCATATGTCCAGTCCAAGGCCTCTCTGTAATTTCATCTATTATGCACCAATTTTCCTGGTGATCTCCATATAACCTCACCTGCTTTTGCCATTCCCACTCTCCAGAAGAAACTCCAAGGCACTGCACCCAAATTTCTAGTGAGTTCTGCTTGAATCCAGAACTCTTGGTGCTCGCTGTGCTCACAGACCTACTTGCAATTGCTTTCATTGCTAACAAAATTTTCCTTTTGAGTTCCTCTTAAGGTTGACTGCCAATGCCATCCCTATACTGTGAGCTTTTATCTAGTCTGAGGCTGCAGCACTGGCTTTCCTTGGTCAGTTCTGACAGAAACAATACCACCTGGACCACCTCCATAATCCAGATTCTAACATTCTCACTTGCACAGTTCATGAAAATGTTTGCCTGATAATGGTCATCAGAAAGTTTTCCCTAGCGCATAACTGCCTCTTTTACGGATGGGATGAAATAATATGATCAAAAACCACTTTGGAGGAAAAGGTTTATTTCAGCTTAGACATTCTAACTCCAGTCAGGAACCTCAAGGCAAGATCTGACACTGAGGTCATAGAGGGGAGTTGGTCACTAGTTTTAAATCCATGGATCACTAAGCTTGCTTTTTAAAACATAAGTCAATATAACCTGAACAGGTGTGATAGGAACTCTAATTGGCTGGGCTCTGAAATATCGAACATTAATCAAGAAAATGTTCCACAATCTCCATTACAGGCCAATCAGACAGAAACATATTTTTTCAGTTAAATTTACTTTCTTACAGATGACCCTAGTTTATGTTAAGTTGGCAAATTATTAATCAACACCACTGAGTACTTACCAACTTCACATACATGCTTTACTATTAAGCCATAATATGTCTTTTCTTGGTTATTCCCTAGGTCTCAATTAATATTGTGATACTTAAAAATACATATTTGTAAAAGCCCTTCAGTTTTAACAAACTAAAATACTGAAAAATTTCATTTTCTTTAAAATAATTAAAGACTCTTCAAAAGTCCACAGACTCTTCTTGGCTCCTGTAAGACAAAAATTAAACTAAAACCAAAATCAAACTAAATACCCTCTTAGTCTAAAGGTAAAGAATAAGGGAAAAGTTCGATCAAACTAAAGTAAAAAAAAAAAAACTGTAGCAGGGTAAACCACTTAGTTTTCAATGTATGGGACTCAATCACAATCTTCTGGACTTCATAGAGATTAGGTAACTCTGGCTCTGTCATCAAAAGCACAAAAAAGGTTATCTCACTGTTTAGTCCAGGTCCACTCTACACTTGCCCCTGTCCTTGCATCTCCACCACACTGGGTCTAAAATACAAGTGAGGCTGTAGCTTTTCCAATAGCCTCTCCTCAGGTTTTTTTCAGGGCTTCTGATCTTACATAATAGGACAAAGGCTCAGCTTCTATCCATGTCTTCTTTGGTCCTTCTTCCTTCACTGCAGGTAAGGTTGCTCCTTCAAAAATGGCCTCTTCTAGGACCCTAAAAGAGACATATATGGATCTAATCTACATTGGAAGTAGGAAAAGCCAAGATCCCTGAGTAAATAGGGAGCATGTGGTTCATGGGAGAGGGCAGAAGGGGAGGAGGAAGGAAGGGACAGGATCAGAGAAAAATGTATCTCAACAAAAACAATAAAGCAAGAAAAAGAAACAAAAAAGGCCTTCTGACCTCTTACAGAGTCAAACTTCAGATGCTCTCTGTACAGTAAGATCCAAAGAATCACACCCACCAGATCCACTTCCACACTTCCACAATCAGTTTAGAACACATAGATCATGAAAGAATTTGCATGATGAGCTTCCCAGAAATTTGGACACTTTATAATCTCCACTGTCATAGTCCTGGATCCTGACCAGCAACTCTTGCTCCACTTTTGACTTCATCATTCACACAGAATACCAAATAGGACCATAAAAGAAATTGGCCCTAACACAGAATAATTAAAACATTAAATGTACAGACAAAAGAATGAGCTAAGACTCTGAAGAGAAATTCTATAAGATACATATGAGTGTGTTTTGTAAACCAATCAGAATAATATCTGCTTTCTCATCGGAAACTTTAAAAATAAAAACATGGAGTCATGTGATTCATATTTTAAAAAAACATAAGTGCCAACCTAGAGTACTGCACCCAACAAAATAATGTGACTATGTGCTTCAGTTATAGGAGAAATAAAAATTTAACATTATATAATCATGCCATTATTCTTCATGCCCATCAAACCAGACTCCTGGGGGAAATCTGGACTGAAGACGAATAATCAAAACAAAGAGATTATAAGAAGAAAACAAATGTTGTTCTAACTACAGAAACTCAAAATAAGTCTAAGATAATCATGGAAAAAACAAATAACAAAATGACAGCATCAATACAGACCTTGTCATTATAACTTTAAATATTAATGATGTTATAACCCCAACCAAAAACACATGTAAATTGAACAGGTTAAGAAACAAAATCCATCTTACATGAAACTCATCTTACTGTCAAATATAGATGACACTTTGGAAAATATATTCCAAGCAAATTATATCAGGAAACAAGTAGGTGTTGATAGTTTAATGTTTAACAACATAGATTTCGAACAGAGACTAATCACAAGAGACAAAGAAGTGCTCTTGTTAGGACCAGCCTCCAATAGCTCAGGAATTGAAGAGGAACCTTGGAGTTGGCAGACAAATCACTCTACTGACTTTTCTATTTGAGAGAATAAAACTTAAATTTTTGGGCCGGTGAGTGGGGAAAAAGTTAATTCCCTGGGGCTGGTGAAAAAGGGAAAACACACAGACAGACAGACACACACACACACACACACCACACACACACCCCTCCAACATGGCAGGAGCTCACCTAGGGTGTTGATGAATGGCAAGTCTTCAGTAGGCCAGAGAAACTGAAGTGGGATGCAGAGTAGGTAAACTACTAGACAGACAAACATATATATGAGACCATTTCCAAGGACCAAAGCATAGTTCTTCATTTTATTATTCCTTCTGTTGCTTATTATACACTATTCTTTTTCTTTCTATTCTTATACTTTGATGTTTTCCTTATTCTGTGTCTTTATTTTTTCTTTTGTACAAAATCTTTCAAACAGTATAAAAATCACAATATGGTTACATTCTGTTTTTAAGAGAATTATTAGAATGAGTACAAGTAAAAAATGTTTCCCATTTTTCATACAGGATTAAAGATTTACATATTACAGGAGGAAAACCAAATTATTCCCATGAACCCACGTAGAGCTAAACATTTATCCTTTAGACTTTTCATTGATCAGAAACCTTTCAGCCATAACTGTTTACATAGGCAGTAGATTTTTTAATTGCCAAAAAAACAGGTCACTATTTTCAGTTTTAATATTTTAGAGTACAACCAAATTATCTTAACTAATCATCCAATTCTTTGTTTTTTAGTTACATGAAGTCATTATTTAAAGCTTTGCTTTAGCTATGATGTACATCAAAACACATGAGCACATTTTCGAATATAAAAAATAAATTGAGCTAACTCCTGTGGTTTGATTGTTTTCCTTAATCACTAACCTAAGCCACAATCTATATAGGTCCTCAAGAGAAACTCATTAAGTCCTAGCTGTGTCACACTTTGTTGGTCCTATTTTGTACTCATTGTATCCCCTGCTTTACCAGAGGTAGGGGCAGTATTATATCCTACCTAAACCATTAATCATCAAAATTATACTGAAACTAACATGATTATTGCATAAAATCATTACTTCAGTTAAACAGTACAGTTTAAGAGAAGATCATCTTCACAATAATCCACAGGTAAAAATGTCCAGTAGAACAGGATATTTCCATGACATAATCATACTACCTTAAAGGCAGTGGGGAATCCCCCCATCCATTTTCACCATGACAGATAACAGAGAAAAATGACAGCAGAAAACATGTAAAGTCAGAGAAGTAACAAGAAATATTCTGGAACTGAAGCCCTTGGGGGCCTTGTCTACTTGCATTTCAACTTGTATTTTGGTGAGCCAAACTCCTAAAGTTCACTTGCTCCTTGCTGTTCGTCTGACATGCCACTGGCAATTTTAATAAAAATAACTATTAACCAAAAGAAATCACTGTTATTATTCATAAAATGGTGATCCCATGAGAGGCAGCAGTTCCACAATGGACAGAGGTGGGCCACCTGAGGTCTTGGTAGTGGTGGTAGGTGACCTGAGTCCTCAGAAGGTCCCCTTGGCAGGTGGGAGACTGCTGCTGCGGGAGAGACAGACAGATAC
>PVIU01022105.1:0-30172 GCA_004026605.1 Ondatra zibethicus | reverse complement strand
CTTAGATTTTTGAGCCAGGTTTAATCATGGTCTTGAATATTCCAGGTGATGCTGTTTCTGAGATGCAAATGCTAGGCTCCCTACCCCCAACTCCCCTAAAATCCTCTTGGGGCTCAGTGCTGACCCCATCTCCACTGGCCAGCCATTCCTCCAGGTTCATCCCCTGGCTTCTCTTTCCCTGTCCTCTCTTAAGGTTCTGGCCATTCCCACTCTTCTCTTAGCTCTGTTTCCACTCTACAAACTCCATCCAAATGGTCACATCTGACCCATAGTTAAAATCATCCTAGATCTTTCTGTCAAGTTTGTAGAGCTTTAAATTCATGAAGGACACATTTTCCTAGATGTTCACAAAAGCTCCTGAGACTTGTCATGATATCACCATCTTCCCACCTAGGAAACGAGTCTCCCTAAAGGTCTCTTCTATAGTGTAATCACTCACTTTCAATTTACCACAAAAAAATGGCAGTTCTTTGAGAGCTCTCACCCTCTTCTCTGTCTTCACTGCTGTTCCCTGAATTTACCTCTAAATCTGCTCTCCCTGAACGATTTCAATAGTGACCTCTCACTGCTGTCCCTGAATTTACCTCTAAATCTGTTCTCCCTGAACAATTTCAATAGTGACCTCAATGCTGAACTTCTGCTGTAGTCACTATCCTTGCCCCACTCATCCTTTAACACCCTCCACACCGCTGTCAGTGTGAACCCACCCTCCCACACCGCTCTCAGTGTGAACCCACCCTTCACACCGCTCTCAGTATGAACCCACCCTCCACACCGCTCTCAGTGTGAACCCATCCCCCACACTGCTGTCAGTGTGAACCCATCCCCCACACTGCTGTCAGTGTGAACCCATCCTCCACACTGCTGTCAGTGTGAACCCATCCTCCACACTGCTCTCAGTGTGAACCCACCCTCCACACCGCTGTCAGTGTGAACCCACCCTCCACACCGCTCTCAGTGTGAACCCACCCTCCACACCGCTCTCAGTGTGAACCCACCCTCCACACCGCTCTCAGTGTGAACCCATCCTCCACACCGCTGTCAGTGTGAACCCATCCCCCACACCGCTGTCAGTGTGAACCCATCCTCCACACTGCTCTCAGTGTGAACTCATCTTCCACACTGCTGTCAGTGCCAGCTTCCTAAAGCAAGCACATACATATGAGGAGAGGAGCAGGGCTGGAGGAAGAGGAAAGAAGGGAGGCGGGAGGGAGATCCTAGACTACAAGGAGTAGCTTCATCCCTCCCACACAGCACCTAGGAACCCCATTAGTTCCCTACCTTTATTTAAGTTCATTTGCTGTTTCTTCTCAAATACAGAGTCCTCAGATTCTTTCCAGCTTCATATGTCCTTCTGTAACTTGTTTTCCAAGTAAGCTTCCTGACTTGCATAAATATTCAAACTTCCTTTTATTCCATACAAGAATTCAAGAAAAGATGCCATATTCCCACAGTAATGAATGGATACTCACAACCTGAAGTTGGATTGATTGTTCTCATAGCTGCCCTTCTCACCAGTGCAGACATCTCTTATGTGTTCATCTCTAGATCTCCAGAGCTCAGCCCGATGTCTGGCACGGAGAAGCATTTCCTGACATGTTAGTCAAGTGAATTGATGACTGAATGAAAGCAATGTCCTTGTGAATATATTGCCAAGTGCTGTCTATTAGTGCCTGGGTTAGAAACCAGGTTTAAAGTCATATTGACATGGTCAGGGGGAGTTGTAATTGGCCCCTTGATTCCACAGATCAAGTTTTATGTTTCTATTTTGGGATGTTTGGCTGTAATTTGCCTATAAAGCATGATGTTTTAAAAAATACACCTTAGGGCATTCTGGTGGGCACAGTAAGAGAAAAGGAAAAGACATGGTGGGGGAGGAAATCTTGCTTTTCATTTAAAAGTCACTATGATATTAAAACGAAACCAGTGCACTACTTTGGGGATTGCCCTTTTCCTTCTGTATTTTTTAGTTCTTTGATTATATCAAGGCAAAAATTTATTGTGGTCTACATAAGCAAGCCTGGACTTCCAAAGAAGACAGGAAATCTCTTCATCTTATCAATGTGCTACCTAAAGAACAAAACCATAGTGAGGAATTATGCTGAGCCCTTATTAAATTATGCTGGTCAGTGGGTCCAAAAATAAAAACCTGAGTTGGTAATTATGAATCCTCTTGTTTTCAGCTGGGCAGAAAATCACGAGCCTACAAAAGAGCCGTCTGGATAGACTGTGGCATTCACGCAAGAGAATGGATTGGTCCTGCCTTTTGTCAGTGGTTCGCAAGAGAAGTAAGTGAGACCCTTTGCTAGTCAGTAGTCCCATAGGTTTTTATTTTGCTCAAGGAATAAAGTGAGGATTGGAGAACAGAAATGCCTAATGGGATAACACAAATACCTTGGTTCTTTGGGTGCTTTCATGTTTATGCAGCCTTCCATGACCTTGGGTCAACTTACATTCACCTCTGTCCTCCAAAGGTAAAGTCACTTACCCCAGTTTTAAAAGCTGGGTTAGGAAGGTGCTAGGGATGAACTCAGCTGATAGCCTGCTTGTCCCTGGCATGCATCAGACCCTGGATTTGATTCCCAATGCCACATAAACTGGGAACGGTGCTGCACATGTACAATCCTAGCATTTGGGAGGTTGAGGCAGGAGGACCACAGGTTTAAGGTCATCCTCAAAGGTCGTCCTCAGCTATGTAGAATGTTCAAGGCCAGTCTGTGTTACCGGATACTCTAACTCGAAAAGCAAAGACAAAACCATCTGGGCTCAGAGCTTTTATGAATCTGAGGCAAATTAGGAACCAGCAATTGCAAAGAATGAATAGTAAAGTCTGAAAATGTAATTTACGGTGGTGTAGAGCCACTGTCCTGTTAGATTCAGCTACAAAAGTCCTGTCATTTTCTTCCCTTTCAAAATGACCTCACCTGTGCTGAAACAGCAAAGAGGTGAACAAATGGTTGATCACTCCCTCCTGCTCTAAACCTGTAATTCGGAGACCAAGAGATGTCTAGCACCTATGACAGATCATTCTCAATGTCTGTTTTCTTTCTAAGGTGACTTTGACAGCTGATAACTCATAAGGATTCTCATTTCCAAATGCTTTGTTTGAATTTTGAGCCCACTGAGCTCCCTTATTGGGTGGGCTGGCATTCCCAGAATGTAGTGACTTTCATTGTTTGAAGCTTTCTTAAATCTTGATTTATAGGGGGTAGGGAAAATCTTAAGAGAAAGTCAATCACGATTGGAAACAAAAGTGAAGGGGCCTAGAGATATGAAGGTTTGCTAGTCCTGTACTTACAGGAAGCCATTACGGATACAAAGGGCACTCAAATGCACTTCAGTCATATTTCACCATTTTATGTGGAGATTGTGACTTTGAGAGCTCTCATAAGTATTACAGAATATATTTCATATTTCGCAAGTGTCCAGATGCACTAAATTTGCAACCTATTTCTCTCTACTGTAACAAAACTTGCAAAAGCATCCTTAATTTCGTAGATATTACAAAATAAGCAATACTAACTTTTCTTCTTCAAATTACTAAATAACCCACTTTCCTTTAAACCCCCATTCCCACTGATACTGGTTTAGGGACAGGGGATATAGGACTGTCAAGATTTCGATAAGTTGAAGCTACCTTGTGTTACTACACCATCTCCCTTGCACTAATTCTGTCCTCTTGTTAAATCCTTGGTGACAGGCATGGCGGTGCCATTGTGTTGGATCAGGAGAATCATATAAGTGATGTCTTCCCAGAGAGACATCTGGGAGACTGAATAAGTCCTCTTTTCTTACCCCGATCTGCCAGTGGTTCCCAAAGCCTGGCTTCTTGCTATTATTGTCTCCCTTTCTTAGATGCATTTCCCTAAAACTCCATAGTTTAAAACAAGTCATTGATGTCTCCGTTTCTGTGGGTCAGCAATCTGGGTAAGCTCAGCTGGATGCCTCTGACCTGGGATCCTTCACCGAGCTGCAGTCAGGAGCTCACTTGGGGACTCAGTCATGAAGACATGTGTATTAAAGGAGAGGATGTGCATCTGAGTTCATACATAGCCACTGAGGACCTTAGATCTCTCACTGGCTGTCAACCCCTAATATCAGTTCCTTGCCTCATGAGTCTCTCTCCCTAAGATAGCTTGGAACATGGACCTGGCTCCCCTCAGAACAAGTGGGAGAGAGGGGAAGAGAAAGGAGGGCCAGATTGGAAATGAGCCCCATAGGAATCAAGTCTCAAAAGCGACCTCCCTTCACTTTGCCAAACTCTGTCCATTAGAAGGGGGGACACGAGATCAAAGGCATACTCAAGAGAAACAGATTGCACAGGGCGTGAATGCCCAAAGCGAGCATCACCGAGGCTCACAGTGGAGGCTGCCGACCACACCTTAGTAGGGCTTTCCGCACAGCTGCCACTGTGACACGTGATCCTTCCTCAAGTGTGGACTACAAGAGAAATTAAATCAACCGTCTGCTCTGAGAGAGCAGATCACATAGGATTCTGGGTGCACGTGAGTTACACAACCCTAGCACCAAGTCATTTAACCTCTCTAAAGCTTACCAACGAGTGGATAATAATACTATGTAACATCCAGGGCTGCTAGAAGGATTGAATAGCATAATACAAACAAAAGACCTAGAACGTTTGACAACTAGAAAGCACTTCATGAAGTCAACTCATTATTACTATTGATATCAGCAATTTCGTATTTTAGATAACCCACATAATAGAGAACAACTAAAATGAAAATCAGCAAGAATATAAGAGCTCAACACTATCAAACAAAATGCAGAAGATGATTATAGATCACCCAACAACTGCAGAATGCACATACTTCAAAGTGCCTATGGTGTGTGTACTAAGAAATATCTAGGTCAAAAAAATCAGACTGCAACAAATGTAAAATGATTGATATCACCATAGCGAAACCAACCTAGATACTGATCATAAACAATAGGAAGGTTTCTAAAAATCTGAAAATGAAGAACAGGTCTAAATAATCCAGAGATTAAGGAACAAATTTCAAGAGAAAAAAAATTAAAGAGTACATTGAACAGGATGCAAATGAAAACACAGCATCTCAAAATTTGCAGGGCATTGCTAAAACAGCACTAAATGAAAAACTTAAGGTACTGAATTCATGCCTATTAAAGAAGAAAAGTCTCCAAACAAGAAGCTATTCCATCAAGGACCTATGCATAGTGAGCAAACCGGGGACAATAAATAAATGTCAAAGTAAGCAGGAGAAAGGTAATAAAAATAGGAGCATAAATCAGAGTGACTGAATACAGAAAATTACAAGAGAAAAGTCAACAAAATAAGAAAGGATGACAAAATCCTCGTGTGATGGTTAATCTCAGTTGTCAACTTGACAGAATCTAAAATCACATGGCAGGGGTCTCTGGGCATGCCTGTGAGGGAGTATCTCTGGGCATGCCTGTGAGGGAGTATCTCTGGGCATGCCTGTGAGGGAGTGTCTCTGGGCATGCCTGTGAGGGAGTATCTCTGGGCATGTCTGTGAGGGAGTATCCTGTGAGGGAGTGTCTCTGGGCATGTCTGTGAGGGAGTGTCTCTGGGCATGCCTGTGAGGGAGTGTCTAAGGAGAACGGGAACTGGAGGCTAGCATTCATCTCTCTCATGACCTGCCCATGATCCTGCTGCCACCTAGCCAGGACGGGAACACCTCAGCAAACTCAGCCAGGAATCAAGACCAAGCTTCTCTCCTCTCCACAGCTGAACTTCCTGCAGACAGCCCTCTAAGCACACACAAAAGGGGCTGGAGAGATGGCTCAGCAATTAAGAGCACTGACTGTTCTTCCAGAGGACCCAGGTTCAATTCCCATCACCCACATGGCAGCTCACAACTGTCTGTAATTCCAGTTCCAGGGGAACCAACAACCATGGCAGAACACCAATGCACAGAAAGAAAGAAAGAAAGAAAGAAAGAAAGAAAGAAAGAAAGAAAGAAAGAAAGAAAGAAAGAAAGAAAGGAAAGGAAGGAGGAAGGAAGCAGGGAGGGAGGGAGAGAGGGGAGAAACCCCGTTTTTAAAAAAGCAGACATAGGAAAATGAAACAACCAAACAGAGTTGGAAGAAGGGAAAGTTAAAATTGGTGAGAAGTCCATCCCAACAGGTATGTAAAACATGACAAAGAAATATAAAGCAAATGACACATGAACCATCCCAGCATCCCTAGAATGGAACCCAAAGTAACAGAGATGGCTAAAATATCTAATAATTCCAGAATCTTACTTTTTAAAACAATTAATGGCCATATAAATGATTCAAACAGATGCATGAACTAAGGAAATCTATCCAAGTCTCAACAAGACAGTCTCCAAGTGAATGAAACAATTGTAAATTTGAGGAGAAAAGTTCAAAATTTGAGGAAAATGAAATTGCAACACCAGAAATAAAATCTAATGAAAATGAAAGAAATGGTCAACTAAATTAAAAAAAACTTATCATAAAACATCATCAATTGAAAAGATAATTCAGAAAGATATGTTACATGAATAAAGGACAAATTAGAGACAATAATATACATAGATATATAATAGAGGAAATTAATAAACATGACCAATATTTCCAAAAAAGTCTAGGATATGTAAAGGAGGCCAGACCTGATCCATGGAATAGAGGAAGGAGTGGAGATAAAGTCTAAAGAAATAAAAAAACTATTCAGTAAAATTATAACAGATAAATTCCCAAACCTGTAGACAGAGCTAGGCATACAGACACGAGAAGCATTTAAACTGCAAAAAGACCTTAACTAGAGAACTTTTCCATGAAATATAGTAGTCAAGATACCAAGAATACAATACAAAAAGTGTTACAGAAAAAAACACTAACTCACACACAAAGGCATAAGTAACAGAAAAAGCTCAAGTCTTTGATAGGAATGCTAAGAAACAGAAAAGAACGGAACAATATATTTCAAGCTCTGAAGCAAAACTGAACCAAGAGTGTGGTAACCAGCAAAGCAGCCTTTCAAACTGACTAGAAGGCTAGTATGTTTCAAAAGAGACACAAATTTAAAAATGCATGATAATTGAGCAATCCCTGCAAAAAAAATTCATTTAGGACTATTATACAGGGAAGAAGAAAGTTTCCTCTATAAGAACACACATACTCCATGAAAAAACACAAATAATTCAGTAAATCAGAACATCACCTAACGAATTCTTAGGAAATAGGAAACCTTTAAATAACATTAAATGTACATGATCTCAACTCGCTGCTTTAAAAAAAAACACTCAAACTAACCAACTGGACTGAAAAACAAGAACAACTATCTGCTGTCTCCAAGAAATACACTTAAAAAACAAAGACATCCAAACCCGCCCATCAAAAGATAGAGGTCAAACTACCAAGCAAAGAGAAGCTATACAATCAGACATAGTTGTTCTTATACCCGATAAAATCAACTTAAAATAAGAACTAATCAGAAGAGATACATAAGGCCACTATATGAAATAAAAGGAATCTTACAATTATCCATAACGCCAGTTCCAAGGGATCCAATGGCCTTCTTCTGACTTCTGTGGACATTAGGCACACATATAGTGCACAGACATACATGCAGGCAAAACATTGCATCAAATTTTAGAAAAAAAAAATCTTTAGAAGTAGAATGTATAAAAGTTGTATTTTTAATCCTAGAATCAAATGAAAATAAGAACACAACCAACCAAAACCTCTGAAGCAGCCACGACAGCACCAAGAGGACAGTGTGTAGCTATAAGTGCACATATTAAAAAGCAAACAAATAAGATAGAGAGAAGTCTGGTGACCCTGCCCTAAACTATTCCAAACTCCAGTTTAGCCTTGGGCACTCATTCTGAGTGTCAGCCTAACCTGCTGAATCCACTAGACCCTAGCCTACCCAAGCCATATCCAACCCCCAGGCCCAGCCTGCACCATACACCCAGCCTGAGGAGTCCTGCCTGCACTCTCTCCAACCCCCAGACCTAGGCTGTTTTGTATATCTAGGGCATGGGCCCAGCCTGCACCATACACCCAGCCTGAGGAGTCCTGCCTGCACTCTCTCCAACCCCCAGCCCTAGGCTGTTTTGTATATCTAGGGCGTGGGCCCAGCCTGGAGAATCTAGCTTATAATGTCTCCAGACTCCAAGCTTGATCCTGGACACACACTCTGTGCCAATCAGCCTGCTGCATCTGCCAGCCTTACTCCATCAGTGCCCCAGATCTCCAGGCCTAGCCTGAAGTGGTACCAAAAATAATCTATAGATTCAATTCAATTCCAATGTCTTCTCACAGAACTAGAAAAAAATGCAAGAATTTATATGAACGCATGTAAAGCCAAAGCAATTCTAAGGAGAAAGAATATAGCTGAAGGCATCACAATAACTGACCTTGAGTTATTCCACAGAGAGACCGTAACAAAGACATCCTGGTGTTGGTATAAAAACAAATATATATTCCAATGAAACAGAAGAAAGTATCTGTAGATAATCTGGCAAAGTTATGGCCATCTACCTTTGGAAAGGGATCAAAAACATGCAATAGTTAAAAAAAAAAGTCTATTCAACAAATGATGCCAGAAAAATCTGATATCCACATACAGAAGACTGAAACTGGATCCCTGTCTTTCTTCCTGTACAAAATCAACTCCTTAACTTAAAACCTGAAATGCTGAAGCTGCTTGAAGAAGGATTGGGAATATACTTCAAGACAGGGATTTAGGCAAGAACTTTCTGACCAGAACTCCAACAGCACAGGAACTAACCCCAAAAATAAACAGATGGGATAACAGGAAACTAAAAAGTTTTGTCACAGCAAAAGAAACTGTCATCCAAACACACACACCCAGTCACAAAGTGGGAGAGCGTCCTTCCCAGCTAGACTTCAGACAGAGGGCTAATACCTAAATGTAAAATGAACTTCAACAATTAAAAATCAAAACTCTCAATCAATAAATGAGAAATGGAGAAATGAATAGATAGTTTGAGACAGAAGAAACACAAATGGCCAAAGAATATTTTGTTAAGTATTGAGCAACCCTAGTTATCAGGGACATGCAAATTAAAATCACTCTCAAGATACCAACTCATCCCTCAAAAAATCATCATCATCAAGAAATCCAACAGCAAATGCTGGTAAGGATGTGGGGAAGAGGAACTCTTGTGCTCTGTTGGCAGAAATGCTAGTGCAGACATAAAAATCAGTGTGGATGTTTGCCAAAAAAAAAAGAATAGAACTTAAAATTAAAAAAGAATTAAAATATGGCACAGCCATGTTTACCCAAAGGACTCCATGTCCTACCACAGAGTCACTTGCACATCCATGTTTCTTGCTGTTCTAGTCACAATAACTAATCTTAGATACTAATAACCATCTTAGGTGCCCATCAACAAATGAATGGATAATGACATTGTGGTCCATATACACAATGGAATCAGCTATATAGAAAAATGAATTTGCTGGAAAATAGATGAAACTGGAAAGGAAAATATATTAAGCAAGGTGACTCTAACTCACAAAAACAAAAATTACATGTTCTCTCTTATATGTGATTCCAGCCTGGTGTGTGTGTGTGTGTCTTTGTGTACAAACTGGTTAAATCCTAAAGGACAAGACAGACCAAGAAAGGGTAAAAATAAGTTAATGAGTACAGACAAACTGACACATGGGACATAAAAGAAGAAAAAATACTGGGGTAGGATTACAAAAGGGACAAAGAGTAGCAGGGGTGAGGGAGATGATGGTAAAGGAGAATATGATAAAACACATTTTGTTCAAAAATGCCATAATGATATCTGATACCTTATATGCTAATGTATTCTTTTAATTCATAAAATAACATAAAATAACATAGGGGCTAAGAGCACTAGCTGCTCTTCCAGATGACTGGGGTTCCCATAATCCACATGGTGGCTTGCAACAATCTGTAACACTGTGGGCACATGACAAAGTCATATATGCAGATAAAACACCCATACACATAAAACAAAAATAATCAAATATTTTAAAAAATAATAACATGAAGACCAATTGAGGAAAACAATGTCAAACTTTGTCCTCGACACCCAACTCACACACATGCACATGTAGCCATATACATATGTGCAAACACATTTTTAAAAAAGTAATTTGAATAACCTTGCCACTGTTAAGAATATGTATTCCTGATTTTTAAATTCAGCATAACAAGTAGTATTTAGAGAATTCTACCAAATGTTTAAAGAAGGATTAACTTCAGTGCAATACTGTTCACTTCATAAAATAGAAAAGAAATACTTTTAGTTCATTTTATGAAGTCTGACACCAAAACTGGATAAAGATAGTACAATTTTTTTAAAAAGCCACAGCCTTCTTTCATCTGGAGCAGCCATCTTCCAGTAACTGGACAAAATAGCAGACACAGAAAGAGAGAGAGGCACCCATTATGTGTTCCTAGGAAACATGGAGATGTGGTGGCATGCATGCGAATCTAGAAGAAGGATGATGTTGCTGATAGCAAGGGAATGGGTGTAGTTCAGTAAGGAATATTCTAAAACAGGTTACCATGATAAAAACCTAAAGTGTCTCTCAGCAGCCTGTTGGCATTGTTGCAAACAAGCATGTTAAGGGCAAGAGTCTTGCCAAGAGAATCAGTGTGCATATTGAGCTGTGTAAGAGCCAAGTCAGCCTCCTGAAATAGGTGAAGGAAAATTATCTCACACACACACACAAATAAATAAATAATAAAATAAAAAGTAACCCAAAGAGGAAGTCACCTGTCAGTCTGTTCAACTGACAGGCCAGCCTGCTCCACCCACAAAGCTCCCACGCTTTGTGAGAAGAGAAAGGAAGCCAAGTTGCCTGAGCAGCTAGGAACTTAGGAGAAATAAAAGACCCAAGTTACTGTCCAACATCATTCATAAATATGGACAAAATTATCATGTAAAATATTATCATAAAATGTTAAGCAGAACTTAACAACCTATAAAAAGAATTATACACTATGACCACATGGAATTTATCTCAGGAATGCAAGCCTGGTTCCATATTCAAACATTAATCGATAACAGTTCACTGTAGCAGCTGCTAAGGAAGAAAAATCACATGACCTTATCAACTGGTGCAGAGAAAGTACTTGACAAAATTCAACTCATCTTCCTGATAAAAACTCACAGAAAGAAAGAAAGTTCTCAACGTTATGAAGAACTTTTACCAAACATTACACCCAACAGTAATCAACCAAATGCCTTCTCCTCCCTAAAGTTAGAAATAAGCCAAGAACATCCACTTTTGTCTCTTAATTAACACAGCATCCGAAGTTCTAGTGGAAAAGTCAGGCAAGAGAAAAACAAAAGGCATATAAATTGGAAAAGAATAAAAGTATTTTTGCCTACAAATTATATGATTTTCTACATACAGGATGCCAAGGAATCTACAGAAATATTTTGTAGTAATAATAAGCATACGATCTCAAGTTTGTACAGATAAAAAAAAAAAACAAAATTGTTCATATAGCCATACAATGAGAATTATGCATGTGATATAAACAACAGTTATTCAAAAGAGAGGAGTCAGGTATTTACCTAACATAGTGGGTGAAGCTATATATTGAAGACAACAGACTGCTGGTAAAATAGCATTAAAATTAAAATAAAAAGAGAAATCTAAGTAGAAGAGGTTTGTCCCACTCATTGACTGGAAAACTCAAAACAGGAAAAACATCAGTTCTTCCCTGATTTAACAGAATTCATATTAAAATTATAGCAAGATCTTTTTATAGCTAAAATTATTCTAAAATCTCTAAGCAAAGATAGTCTAGAAAAAGAAAAAGAAATGAAGATGGAAAAATCATTCTACCAACTTTAAGTCACATCATATATATATGTATATATCATATATATATATATATATATATATATATATATATCAGTCAAGAATATATAGTGGCCAGGCAGCGGTGGTGCACACTTTTAATCCCAGCACTCAGGAGGCAGAGGCAGATGGGTTCTAGGCCAGTCTGGTCTACAAGAGCTTGTTCCAGGACAGGCTCCAAAGCAACAGAGAGAAACCCTGACTTGAAAATACAAAATAATAATAATAATAATAATATAGTGTTTAAGATATTGACATGAATAAATCAGGGGGAATAAAGGATTCAGAAATATACCCCAAACTAATTATTATTCAACCACAAATGAAAAGAGAATGAAAGTATGTCCTTGTAGAACAAGGATTTATTTTGGCTCTAGGTTCAAGATGGTCAGTTATGGCCAGAAAGGGCAGCAGAATTAATAGTAGTGGGAGCAGGCAGTTGGAACTGCCCACATCTAGAAAAAAAAAATTGGAAACAGAGTGAAGAGTAGGCTGTTCTTCCCTCCTTTTCATTCAGTACAGAATCCTAGCCCATGGAACAGTGCTGGCTATATTCAGGCCAGGTCTTCCCTCCTTTATAACCCTCTCTGGAAACACCCCACAGACCGACGCACCTTGTAGGTGACCGCAAATCCAACCAAGTTAACAGTGAAGATTAACCATTACAAGTTGGTAGTGCAACAAGACCTTTCAAGACACTACACTCACGCGAGCGCACATGCGCGCGCACACACACGTCTACTCACTCCATATAGGGAACAACAGATCAAAGTATGGATACCACCAAAATCTAACTTGATGAACCAATGACTTTTATCTGGGCTACTTACTTATAGGAGCAGACTCAAAGACAGCTGCATCATCAAAAGCCTATCCCAAACAGGAGACATCTTACAAAGGCTAAAAACAAGGAACACACTGCACAGCCTACAGGCCACTCAAAAGAATGGAGAATATCCTTTCCAAGTGATTCTGTTGATCTAAACCCCTTCCAGGAAGCCCAGCTGGTTCTGCTTCTTCTGGGCAGCTGGTCTGGTCCTCTTTGCAGTTCGCACGTGTGGCAGTGTCTACACAGGCATATTTGCATCCCTCAGTGACCAATATAGTCTTCTTTGCAGCTTGGCTTGTCTGAGAATGACTCTCAGTTTTACTGTAGACTCTTGGAAGGGAGGCTTAGTAAATCTGATCAGGTTCAGGGACATCCTGAAGCTATTTCAAGTGATCTACCGCCTACCTTAAGGAACTTCCTTGAAGGATAGAGTGTTTCAATTTTGAAGGAAATTGCTTGTCTTAGTCAGGGTTTTCGTTGCTGTGTTGAGAAAGCATGACCACAGCAACTCTAATAATGAACAATTTATTTGGGGTGGCTTACTTATAGTTTCAGAGATTCAGTCCATTATCATCATGATGGAGACCATGACAGCATTCAGGCAAACATGGTGCTACAGGAGCTGAGAGTCCAACATCTTGCAGGCAACAGGAAGTCGACTGAGACACTGGGCAGTATCTTGAGCATAGGAAACCTCAAAGCCTGCCCCCACTGTGACACACTTCCTCCTACAAGGCCATACTCACTCCAACAAAGCCACACCTCCTAATAGTATCACTCTCTAAGAAATTAAGGGAGCCAATTACATTTAAACTACCACACTGTTACACAACACTCCACCCCTTTCTTCTGCTCTTACATTGTATGGGTCCTCTCTTCTACAATACTCCCTAAGTCTATGTGGATGTCCACACATGGCTAAGAATTAGGCCACTGTGCCACAGCAACTGCCACTTGTTCTCAGGAGCTTCACCAGTGGTTATGAATTAAGGCTGACAGCAATGGAGATCTACGTACATAAACACAAATGTTTAGAAGACGGTTTGACAGCTGCATCAAGTCCATCTAGTAAACTGATAAAAGTTGCTTCCACATTGGGTCCTATGGCCTCCCCAGCCATAGGATTCCCCCCCCCCGCACCTGCTTATAGTACCAGAAATGAACTCTGTCTTATGGAGTAAACCTGAAATCGCATCGGAAAGCTGTTGACGAGACACTAATGCACAATCGGGCGCATCCTGCCTAGCATGTTGGTATTTCTGCACATAGGGGTCATAGCCAATCAGGAATGTTGGTGACAGTTTCCACCAGCAGACTGCATGGCCCCTTCTGGCACTATAAAAGCCAGCCAGCAGGGTGGAAGTTTCCAGTTCATTTCCCAGTTTAATTTCCCCATGTTCTTCAAAGTGTATGGTGTCTTCAGCAATAGGATCTTATCATTTAATTTTGGCATATTATCCACAGAAGTAGCACTAGACTTTATGGTTTGTCAGGCCTTGAGGACTTCACTGACCAACAGTTCATAGGGAAGTAGTCTACCCCGCCAGTGGGATTCTCATTCAATAACCTTATCACTTCAAAGAGTGATAAGTCCTTTTCCACCCACATGGGGTACCTTTTGGATTTAGCTATTTTAACAACCCATTTTTCCTTTTGACTGACCCTTTCCCAGTAAGGTAGTTATAAATACCATTTCACCTGTTTGTCTTTAACCCAGTTCTGTATATCAGTGTTAGTGAAGCAGTTATCCTTGTCATTACAGATTCTCCATGGCATCCATACATAACGCTTAGTCAACTGAGACTCCTAAGGGTGGCTTTATCTGTTGCTCACTTGCATGAAAATGCTTGTAAGAGGCCTGCGTCCATGCCCGCACAGATAAAGAGAGCATATTTGTACCCCTCACTGACAGACATAGGCCCTATGAAGTCTGTCTACCAGTCTCGCATGGGATGGGTTGATTTATGTGCATATCCCATGAGGGCATCCATTTTTCAAGTCCTGAATTGGAAACAGGATTCATATTTTTAAATAGCATGCAAAATATCAGAATATTTCACAGGAATGCCAGCACCCTTAGCCATTTTCCAACCTATGTTGGCTCCCCTATGACCAGACTTTATATGGACCCAGTAAGCAGCTTTCAAGGGTACCTGAAGGGAAATGGCCCATACCTTGGTTAGGGCATCTGCTTCCTGATTTCCAGCAGGAACTTAATGAGCTGTGGGCTGCTACATGGAAAACAGCCAGGGGTTCAGATTCCTGTTGAACTCTGTGACATATTTCTTTCCACACTTATTGTCTCCATGGCGACCAATCCAGCACCAGCCAGTCCTCCTTTTCCCACTGGCCCATCCATAAAGTGAGACCTCAATATACAAACCAAATGTCAGTATAGATTGTCACAGGCCAAGTCTCATAAGTCCATTTGTACTATCCTTATTGATCTGAACTCACCCCATTAGCTATGTTTCCTCCCTTTCCCAGCCACATGGAATCTGTATTATTTGTATCGCTACAACTACCCATTCTTGTTTGGTGTGCCTACTACGACCATCTGTGTACCAGGCATCTCCAGGGACGAGTGGGGTCCTTTCCTGCTTTATCTGACTTAGCTGTTTGTTCAATCGCTGAGTTGAAAGGACACTAGTCCTAGGACAGCCTGCATGGCATTGGCGATGGGGTTTGTAGACACCTTGCCTTGTTGCTGTTGAGTATACAGGCCACCTTTACAGGGTTTGAATCTGTACTGCACCGGAATGGCGTTTGGAAAGAAGGACTTTATCTGATAAGATATTTTTGCAGTCACTGAGGCAGAACCTTTAAGGACTCTGCCTGTCGCAGGGATTTATATACTCCTTGCAATTGCTGTTCCAGTTCTGTGCACTGAGCTACTGCTCCTTTCCATGACTGAGACAAAATCCCCATTGAAGCTCTGCTTGCTCTTGCCATAGCTCCCAGCTATCGCCTGCTGAACTCCTTGTGACTTCAAACAGGAAGGGGCACTGGGTAGTGGGCACATGGCTGTTTAGCCTGTCCTGCAAGGATCTTAGCCTGCTCAAAAGTCTCTTGAGCCTTTTTTTGTTCTGATCCCATATAACACTCTTTATCAAGTTATACGGAGGATGGGCAGTACGGGAAAGATAAAGTATGAAAATCTACCAATATCCCAAAATGCTCCTAACTTCTTTATATTTATAGCACAGGGGTATTGTAGGATTTTGTTAGTAACATTGTATCATATGCATATTACCAGACTATAATAACCCCCCAAAACTTTCCAGCCCTGCCTGGTCTTTGTTCCTTGTATTATTAATTCCCCATTCTTGTTTCTTTAGATGCACTTGTATGTCTCTAATGGCTTCTGAGATCTTCATAACACCATACCATCTACATAACAAAACCTGTTCAGAGAATGGCAGGACAAGGCAATGTCCTGAGCCACCATCCATAACAAACAATGGGGTTACAAAGGTGACCTTGATTGGGCACTCTGAAAGTCAGTTGTCATCTGTTCTGAGCAAGCATCAGGTGCCCCCAGAAGTTCACAGCTAAAAAAGATACTAAAGTCAAACATAAGCCATGTCTAATACAGCATGGATAGGTTCCACCTATTTGTATCAATTGCTTCCTCCACAGATTGAGGTTAGATACAAAGCTATGGATAGGAGCGCTAACTTAACCAGCTCTCTGTACATCCTTAGCCGTCTCTGAGCTATGGTTTCCATATGCTGGGAGCTCTTCCTTCTGTTCATCTCGACATCTGATGGAAACAGCTTGCCTCCAGCCTCTCCACTGCTCACGGCAAGGGTGAATGTGGCCCCGCTCTCTCCCCCGCTGTAATCCTGGCTCCCTGGGTTTGAAAGGCCTTGACTTGGCACAGCCTGTAGCTGCTGCCTCCCCCATTCACTATACTTGACTGATGTGGGAGTGCCTGGCTGGGAAAGCCACCCCCACCCTTAGAATGACGTTTTGCTGGAGAGAAATGCACCCTCCTTCATCTGGGGGGATAATTACCCACCCTTGATTCAGACTTGACCGTCTTCACATGCCTTCTGCTATCATGGGTGTCTTCTGTGAACTGTTCCTGGGCCTTTAAAGCCCCAAGAAGCTCCATAGCACACAGTTTGGCTTTCTGTCATTTGCTTCCTTAGGAACTCCAGACCGACACAAATCTTGCCACATTTTTCATTAAGTAACCCAGGCAGACCACTTTCTCAGCTTTGCTTTTGTTTTCTCATATTTTTATTTATTGATTTTATTGAACTCCACATTTTTCTCTGCTCCCCTACCTTTCTCTCCCCTCCCGTTCAACCTTCTTCCCTGGTCCCCATACTCCCAATTTACTCAGGAGATCTTGTCTTTTTCTACTTCCCATGTAGATTATTAGATCTATGTAAGTCTCTCTAGGGTCCTCATTGTTGTCTACTTTCTCTGGGATAATGATTTGTAGGCTCATTTTCTTTGCTTTATGTTTAAAAATCACTTATGAGTGAGTACATATGACAATTGTCTTTTGGGGTCTGGGTTACCTCACTCAATATGATGTTTTCTAGTTCCATCCATTGGCCCGCAAATTTCAAGATGTCATTATTTTTTTCTGATGTATAGTACTCCATTGTGTAAATGTGCCACATTTTTCTTATCCATTCTTCGGTCAAGGGGCATTTAGGTTGTTTCCAGGTTCTGGCTATGACAAACAGTGCTGCTATGAACATAGTTGAGCACATGTCCTTGTGGCACGATTGAGCATCCTTTGGGTATATACATAAAAGTGGTGTTTCTGGGTCTTGAGTTAGGTTGTTTCCTAATTTTCTGAGAAATCACCATACTGATATGCAACGGGGCTGCACCAGTTTGCACTCCCACCAGCAATGCAGAAGTGTTCCCTTTACCCCACTTCCTCTCCAGCATAAGTTGTCATCAGTGTTTTTGCTCTTGGCCATTCTTACAAGTGTAAGATGGAATCTCAGAGTTGTTTTGATTTACATTTCTCTGATGGCTAAGAATGTTGAGCATTTCCTTAAAAGTCTTTCTCTGTTGAGAGTTCTCTGTTTAGGTCTGTACTCCATTGGGGGGGAATTATTTGTTCATTTGATGACCAATTTCTTGAGTTCTTTGTATATTTTGGAGATCAGTCCTCTGTCTGATGTGAGGTTGGTGAAAATCTTTTCCCATTCTGTCGTTTTGTCTTGTTGACTGCATCCTATTCTTTACAGAAGCTTCTCAGTTTCAGGAGGTCCCATTTATTAATTGTTTCTCTCAGTGTCTGTGCTGCTGGGGTTATATTTAGAAAGTAGTCTCCTGTGCCAATGTTTTCAAGTGTACTTCCCGCTTTCTCTTCTATAAGGTTCAGTGTGGCTCGCTTTATGTTAAGGTCTTTGATCCATTCGAACTTGAGTTTTGTGCATGGTGATAGATATGAATCTATTTTCATTCTTCTACATGTTGATATTTGCTAAACATGCTTTCTTTTTTCCACTTTATATTTTTTGCTTATTTGTCAAAAATCAGGCATTTGTAGGTTTGTGGATTAATATCTGGGTCTTCAGTTCGGTTCCATTGGTCATCCTGTCTGTTTTTATGCCAATACCAGGCTGTTTTCAGTACTGTAGCTCTGTAGTAGAGTTTGAAGTCAGGGATTATGATGCCTCCAGAAGTTCCTTTATTGTACAGGATTGTTTTGGCTCTCCTGTGTTTTATGCTTTTCCATATGAAGTTGAGTAATGTTCTTTCAAGGTCTGTGAAGAATTTTGCTGGGATTTTGATTGGCATTGCATTTAATCTGTAGATTGCTTTTGGTAAAATTGCCATTTTTACTATGTTAATGCTACCTACCCAAGAGCATGGGAGATATTTTCACTTTCTGGTGTCTTCTTCAATTTCTTTCTTCAAAGATATAAAGTTCTTGTCTTACAACTCTTCCACTTGTTTGGCTCGAGTTACTCCGAGATATTTTATGCTATTTGTGGCTATTGTGAAGGGTGATGTTTCTCTGATTTCTTCCTCAGCCCGTTTGTCATCTGTGTACAGGAGGGCTATCTTTGATCCTACTACATTACTGAAAGTGTTTATGAGAAATTGTATTGTAGAAATTCCTTGATAGAATTTTTGGGGTCGCTTATGTAAACTATCATATCATCAGCAAATAGTGAGAGTTTGACTTCTTCTTTTCTGATTTGTATCCCCTTGATCTCCTTTTGGTGTCTTATTGCTCTAGCTAGGACCTCAAGAACTATGTTGAATAGATATGGAGAGAGTGGACAATCTTGTCTTGTTCCTGATTTCAGTGGGATTGCTGGGAGTTTCTCTCCATTTAGTTTGATGTTGGTTGTTGGCTTTCTGTATATTGCTTATATTATGTTTAGGTATGTTCCTTGTATCTCTGCTCTCTCCAAGACTTTATCATGAAGGGATATTGTATTTTGTTGAGAGCTTTTCATAATCTAATGAGATGATCATGTGGTTTTTATTTTTCAGTTTGTTTATACGGTGGACAGATTTTTGTATGTTAAACCATCCCTTCATCTCTGGAATGAAGCCGACTTGATCATGGTGGATGATTTTTCTGAAGTGTTCTTGGATTTGATTTGCCAGTATTTTGTTTAGTATTTTTGCATCAGTGTTCATGAATGAGATTGGTCTGTAATTCTCTTTCTTAGTAATGTCTTTATGTGGTTTGAGTATCAGGGTAATTGTAGCCTCATAAAAAGAGTTTGGAAATTTTCCTTCTGTTTCTATTGTGTGGAACAATTTGAGAAGTATTGATATTAGTTCTTCTTTGAAAATCTTGTAGAATTCTGAGCTGAAACCATCTGATCCTGGGTTTTTGTTTTTTGTTTTTTGGTTTTTTTTTGGTTGGAAGACTTTTGATGACTGTTTCTATTTCTTCAGCTGTTATAGGTCTGTTTAATTTGCTTATCTGGTCTTGATTTAATTTTGGTAAGTGATATTTATCCAAAAAGTTGTTCATTTCTTTTAAGTTTTCCAATTTTATGGAGTACAGGTTTTTGAAGTATGACCTGATGATTCTCTGTATTTCCTTCGAGTCTGTTGTTATGTCCCCCTTTTCGTTTCTGCCTTTGTTAATTTGGATATTCTCTCTCTGCCTTTTGGTTAGTTTGGATAACAGTTTGTCTATTTTGTCGATTTTCTTGAATAACCAGCTCTTTGTTTCATTGATTCTTGGTATTGTATTCTTTGTTTCTATATTGTTGATTTCAGCTCTCAATTTGATTATTTCCTGCTGTCTAGTTCTCCTGGGTGAGTTTGCTTCTTTTTGTTCTAAAGTTTTCAAATGTTCGGTTAATTAACTAGTGTGGGATTTTTCCAGCTTCTTTATGTAGGCATTTAGTGCTATGAACTTTTCCCTTAATACAGCTTTCATTGCGTCCCATAAATTTGGGTATGTTGTGTGATTATTTTCATTGAATTTTAGGAAGTCTTTACTTAATCACTTTATTTCTTCCTTGACCTATTGATGCTTCAGGTGAGCATTGTTTAATTTCCATGTGTTTCTGGAATTAGTGTTGCTGTTGAATTCTAATTTTAAGCCTTGGTGGTCTGATAAAATAAATGGAGTTATTCCAATTTTTCTTGTATCTGTTGAGGGTTGTTTTGTTACCTGGTTTGTGGTCAATTTTTGAGAAGGTTCCATAAGGTGCTGAGAAGAAGGTATATTCTTTTATGTTTTTGGAATGTTCTATCAATGTTTGTTAAGTCCATTTGAGTCATAACATGTTAGTTCCCTTATTTCTCTGTTAATTTTTTGTCTGACATACCTGTCCAGTGGTGAGAGTGGAGTGTTGAAGTCTCCCACTATTAGTGTGTAGGGTTTAATATCTGATATAGGCTCTAGTAGTATTTCTTTTACATATGAGGGTGCCCTTGTATTTGGGGCATAGATGTTTATTATTGAGATTTCTTCTTGATAGATTTTTCCTGTGACTAATATGAAATGTCCTTCTTTGTCTCTTTGATTGATTTTTAGTTTGAAATCTATTTTCTTAGATATTAAGATAGCTACACCAGCTTGTTTCTTAGGCCCATTTGATTGGAAAAAAATTTCCCAACCCTTTACTCTGAGGCAATGTCTGTCTTTGAGGTTGAGGTGTGTTTCTTGTATGTAACAGAAGGATGGATTCTGTTTTCGTATTCTGTATGTTTAGTGTTTTGATTATTATGTGGTGAGGAAACTTTTTTTTTGATCAGTCTATTTGGTGTTCTGTAAGCTTCTTGTATCTTCATAGGCATATCTTTCTTTAGGTTGGGAAAGTTTTCTTCTATGATTTTGTTAAATATGTTTTCTGTGCTTTTTAGTTGAACTTCTCCTTCTTCTATATCTATTATTCTTAGGTTTGGTCTTTTCATGGTGTCCCATATTTCCTGGATATTTTGTGTTAAGTTTTTGTTAGATTTAATGTTTTCTTTGACTGATGAGTCTGTTTCCTCTATTGTATCTTCAGCGCTTGAGACTCTCTCTTCCATCTCTTGTATTCATCTGTTTATGCTTGCATTTGTGGTTCTTAATCATTTCCCCATGATTTCTGTTTCTATAATTCCCTTGGCTTGTGTTTTTTATTGTCTCTATTTCAGTTTTCAAGTCTTGAATAGTTTCTTTCATATGTTTGATTTCGTTTTCATGGTTTTCTTTAAGGGATTTGTTGATGTCTTCCAATTTTTTGTTTGTCTTTTCGTCCATTTCTTTGAGAAATTTTTCATTTCATCTTTAAGGGCCTCAAACACTCCCCTAAAGTTGTTTTTTAGGTCATTTTCTTCTACTTCATCTATATTTGGTTGTTCAAGCCTTGCTGTTGTAGGGCCACTAGGTTTTACTGGTATCGTGTTGCTCTCTGTGGTGTTGAGTGTGTTCTTACCTTGTCTACCCATCTTTTCCTCTTAGTTGGGGCTGTCTGTGACTGTGGTGATCAATCTTCCAGGTGCCAGTGGATCCAAGGCTCAGATGGTTGCTCCTTGTGGTGCAGTCAGGGCCATGGTTCCAGTCACTTCTTTGGTCAATCCGTGTTCCTGGGGGTCACTTAGCCCTCCAGGGATTTGCTCTGCAATACCAGGGGCCATTCAGGCCTGCTCCCACAGAGATTGCTTGCTTGGGGCTCTTTCTGCTGAGGTTGCTGCTTTGGGCTTGCTCTGGCAGAGGTCCTGGCTCAGGCCTATTCCCTCAGAAGTCCCAGACTCACCTTTCTCTCCTGTTAAAAGTCAGATGAACAGAGTGTCTGTTGTCACTTTTCCCATGCTCTTCTTCTCACTCTTTGAAACTTCCCATAGGATCCAAGTTCTTGGGTCCAAGGAAGGGTTTCTGAGCACAGGTTTTTTTTCCTTCTCATCCTCAGTCCTAAAGAAGCAGCAAGCAAATACCTCCATCCCACTCTCCCACTCATCTAATTCACCTGATGCATCAAAGGCCAACATGGAAGATGCTACCCTCATCTCCCTTTCTTGTTGCAATTCCTCCTTTACACGAAGAAGTTTCTGCTTAGCCACCATCTCAGCCTCAAAAAAATTTCCTATTACACACAACAAGGGCCAGGAACTTCTGCTGCTACTGCTTGCCAGAAATCTCCACCCTGGTGTGCTAATCTAAAAGACTGCAAATTTTCCTTTAAACCTTTAACATTTTCAGGGTGTCTCCATATTCATTTGGTAGGCCCCACTCGTCAAGCAGGCATGCCACCCCATACCACACAGATGAAGACAGCCATCCTGAGGTCCCTTGCACAGACACTCCTAATCCCAATGTCTCAGCATTCGCTGCATGTCTCACTACCCATAGCAAGAAACTGTCACCACTGCCATAGCACAAAGGCGCACTGATATATACCATACAGAAAAAGACAATTGCATCAGGACTTCTTCCACACTGATGCTCCTCCCTCAGGCTGCTAGGACTCACTGGCATGCCCTCCTACCCATAGCCAGGACCACGCACTCATTCCTCCCCAGCTCACCTCTGGTTCTACTAGGTCTCTGTTTGGGTACCAATAAAGTTGTGTGACAAGACTTTTTCTGGGGAGACACAACACACACATGTATACTCACCCCAGATATAGGGAGCCCATGAGAGACCAACTCATAGATACCACCCAAAGTCTAACTTGGTGAGCCAATGAGTTTTATTGCGGTTACTTATAGGAATGTGGATTATAGGGATAGAAACGACTCAAAGATAACTGCATCAACCATCAAAACCCCAACATGGGTAAAAACTCACAAGAGCTGGAAACATGGAGCACACCGCACAGCCTCAGGCCACCCAACAGGGTCGAGAGTGTTTCAAGGTAGCTCAGTTGCTTGAAACCTCTTCTAGTCCACATGACCCCATAACTCTTATTCTGCCTACATCTGTACCTACAGAGCCAGCACCATGTGGATGACATTGCCAGTTTCTGCTGCCAGCCCTTTTCTACCACAGGTATATTAGTTTCTGTATACCTTGGCAGAGAAACCTGGGTAAACACTTCTACATTAAACTGTTTCCCAGAAGCACACCCCTGTGATGGCTTTCTCAGTACAGTCTATCTCATTTCCAATTAACTTTAATTTAAACAAGCCAAAAATTTTTGATGGGTGAGGTCTTGCCCTCAAGGTATCTTTCCATTGACCCAGTGCAGAGAGGAATATTTCTACTTAGTTGCACTAATTTTTTTTAACAGTACAGATACTTTATCTTCAACCTTATTGTTTCTAACTTCAAATTTACCCATGTTTCTTCCTCTCCAAACTACATTTTTCATATCTGTCTTCTTTGAATTCTCATAAACCTCGATAAGCAATAACCATGCAGTGGCTTCACTGTTACGCCATCTTGAGATTATCTTTACTAAACAACTTGATCCTTTACTTTTGGAATTAGCTTCACTCAAGTTCTCAGGACACAGGCAAAATTTGGTCATGTATTTTGCCAGAAGGTAGTACAAATGGACTGTAGCCCAATTCCACATCATCATTGTCCTCTCTGAACTGGTCATTTACTGCCCATATTTCTATTGGTATTCTGGTCTCAACGTTCACAAAAATGGCCCACTTAGTTCTGCTTCTAGCACTCAGGTTTCCTATAGACCACAAATTCAAACTCTTCCAGATTCCTCCCACCGTAAGCTAGTTCCTAATGCTTACAAAGCCCATGGCAGGTAGCCACAGCAGCAGCCCCACTTCTTTTTTTGTTGCTATGACAACATTTTAACAACAAAAAACAACTTAAGGAAAGATGGGTTTGTTTGGGTTTGTGGCATGAGAAGCTACAGCCCATTGCAGTGAGGAGAGAATGGTAGAGTCTGTGGCAGCAAAAGCCTTCTCTGGGATCATTGCATCTAGGACGGCTGGGAGACAGAGAGCAGGTCTTGCTCTTTATTCAGCCCAAAGGATGGTTGTTGCTGCTTTCGTTCAAGACAGATCTCCCCATGTTCAAACCTCTCCTGAAATACTCTCACGGATACACCTGGAGAGGGATCTTCTGGTAACTCCAAATCCAGTCAAGTTGACCATATTAATCATAATAACACTGTGCTAAATGAAGAAGCCAGATTCAGAAAGACAAGTAGCATGTGTTTTTGTCTGATGTGTAGAATCAAGGGGGAAAAATCAGAGAAGGGGACTCTATTAGTTATTCTTATATTGCTGTGATAAAATACCACGAACAGGGTAACCTACAGAAGGAAGGGGTTTTGGGTTTTACTGTTCCAGAATGATGAGTCATCACCATCATAACATGTGATGAGTCATCACCATCATAACATGGCTGCTGGAGCAGCAGCTGAGAACCCACATCCTGAGGCACAAACAAGAAGCCCAGGGTAAATTCAAAATGACACAAGTCTTTTAAGCTTTCAAAAGCAACCCCCATTGACATACTTCTTGTAGCAAATCCATACCTCCTAACCTCCCAAAGAGGACCACCAATTAAGGACCAAGCTTTCAGAGGCTGTGGGAGACATTTATCATTAAACCAATTCAGGACCTATTAGGAAAGAAGACAAGGAACAGGTGAGAGGAGATGAGAGAAAGTCATGGAGGGATGATCATGACCAGAGTGTATCACATATCACAATGAAGTCCATGTTTTATACTATTACTATGTGGTATTAATATTACTATATAATTAATGTAAGTATATTGATACATAAAATTTTAAAAATCAATCCAAGCATTCCCAGCTTATTTTTGACAACATTACAAAAACAATTATAAGTGAGTAGATGCTGGACCTGTGGACATCAAGAGCAGAAAAGAAAAATTACTTCACACAAAAATTAACTTCAAATGGACCACAAATTCAAATGTAAAAGTATGGACTTTTAGGGGAAAAAAAAACGCGAAAAAACCTTCAAGATTGAAAACTAGGTAAAAAGTTCCTCCTAGACTTGACACTAAAAACAAACTCCATTAAAAAGAATAGTAATTTTCACATTATCAAACTAATCAAAATTGAAAAGCTTTACCTTTGAAGAATCCTGTTAAGTGAACAAAAGACCACAAGCTGCAGCCTAGGAGAAAATATATGCAAACGATGTATCTAAAAGTGGACTCAGATTTAAAGTATATAAACTACACACTTGACAGTAAAAAAGCAAGCAGTGCGATTAGTTTCTGGAGTCTCTTGTCCATTTTTCTATTTCACTACAAAAGTCCGTACAGAAAGAACAAAAAAATGGAAAGCACGTCCATGCAAAAAGAGGTATCGGGGAGTTGAAATGAAGGTGAGATCCCTCTACACACCTATCAGAATGGATACAGTTACACAGGCATCACAGGTTCTAGACCTGTGACTGGTACGAATCACCAAGAGCTGGGGTGGGGGGTGGAGATGCAGAAAACTGGATCACCTGGGACCTGCAGGCAGGAAAGGAAAGTGGCAGACCCACATTTGAAAATGGTTGGCAATTGATTTGAGAATTAAACGTACAACCAACATATGATCTTGCGATAAGAGCTTGGCACTTGTCCCACAGAGTTTAAAAGTTATGTCCCCTCAAAAAACTGTGCACAAATGTTTATAGCAGATTTACTTATAATAGCCTCAAACTGGAAACAACCCAGACATTTGTCAACAGGCAAATACTGAATTATAGTGGTCACAGTAGCATGGGTAACCACTCAGCAATAAAAAGGAACAAACTATTGACTCAATCGACATCCCAGCTGACCCTGGAGAGAAC
Source organism: Ondatra zibethicus (assembly GCA_004026605.1). Lineage (NCBI taxonomy): Eukaryota > Metazoa > Chordata > Mammalia > Rodentia > Cricetidae > Ondatra > Ondatra zibethicus. The sequence continues at coordinate 4,342 of PVIU01022105.1, read as the reverse complement.
TGTCAGAATGAAAAAGCCCAAACAGATGTACCCTGTCTGGTCTGATGTAAGGATTGTTTTTTGAATGGCAGAATCATGGAAATGCAGAACTATTAGTGGTTGCTCAGGGTTAAGGGGATAAATGTCAGGGGAATGTGCATGTGGCTGAAAGGACATGAGAGATCTCCGTGCTGGTGCAAATGTTCTGTCTTAACTGTGTAAATGCCAGCACAACCTGACCATGAGATTGCACTGCACATTTGGGAGCCTTGGGCACTGGGGTAAAGTGGGAAAGGGTATACAATATCTCTGTACAATTCCTTACAGTTACATCTGGACTGATGTGTATCTCACAGTAAAAATATTATTACAAAATAGTAGGCTCCCCATCCCAGATTTCCACCCTCTTTGGAACAAAGTACAATATCTTTCCTAGATCATAGGAAGCAGTTTTGTCCTCCCTGTATGTATAGCCCTATCAACAGACTCCAAGCTTCTCTGCCATGTAAACAGAATTCTCTAGACACGGAATGCCTCCATCTGTTCATCCCTTCTTTGGCCAGCTTATCTGTTCCACGCCACGCCCTGAGAGCCACTTCCACCTCTGCCCCCGACTCCAGTCTAGCAGATGGACCTATGGATATTCATTCTGGAAAGACAAAACCTAGAAAACAGTTTAATGCAAACAAATAAACATTATGTGGCTGGTAAGATAGGGCTGGGTTACTATGTTACTTTTTAAATTGTTTAAATGAATTCATTAGTAGACGGTTGTTAGTAAGCATTTTAAAATGTAAAATGCGTTAAATATATGGGATTTAGTGTTTTAAATTGATCAACATTTAGTTAATTTTAACTATTTAGAGTCATCATTTTACTATTTTAGTACTGGTACTGGGAATCAAATCCAGGACTGTACACTTGCTAGGACTAATACTCATACACATTCTGTCTCTTTTCTCTTCTCAACCCTCTCCCTCCTCTCTGTCCTCCCTCCCTCCTTCCCTCCTCTCTCCAGTTCCTCCCTCTCTCTTCCTGCGATGTAGCCCAGGCTGGCCTGTAACTTACCATCCTCCTGACCCACCTAGCAGGTGCTGGGATTACTGGTGTTTGCCATCACACCTGCTGGTAAATAAAATAAGTGAAAAGAGGTGCACCTTATTACAAAACCTTTCTCTTGTTGCACGCTTGCTTATTCCACACTGGGAGAGCGCAGGCACTGGCATTATGTTTATGGTACTGGGGGTCAGACAGTTAAGGAGAAAAGCAGAGCAATGGTGTGCTCTCCCTATGAGCGTGTATTGCAGACACTGCTATTGCCGCAAAAAGAATGCTTTAAGAAACACTGATTTGGGTAAGGATTTGAGTAGTAAAAGCTTCTCTTAACTTAACCCTATCAACAGGCTCCAAGTTTCTCTGCCATGGAAACAGAATTCTCGGGACATGGAATGACTCCATCTGTTCATCTCTTCTTTGGCCAGCTTGACTGTGCCATGCCATGCCCTGAGAGCCACTTCCACCTCTGCTCCCTCTCCAACTGGAGTGGGGGCAGGAAAGAGGGATGGTGCAGATGACAAATTTACCGCATTTAAAAATGAGACTATATACATAAAAACGAAACTGAAAGAAGAACATAGAACTCGGAGGTTACCTTTCTGTAAAAGTGAACAGATATTATTTACATGTCAATAAAAGAAATAAACCTGAGGGTAGGCAGAAGTCAAGGAACAAAGGAAATAGTAAAACAGATCCATGTGGGACACACAAGTCTTAGAAGCATTCATCTTAAAAATAAAAGAAACTACCAAATTAAAAATAGAATCAAATACAATTTGGCAGTTCTCACAGAGCTAAACATAGTTACCATGTGACCCAAAATACTAACCTGATATATATTCTCAAGGCAATTAAAAGCATAGCTGTACAGAAAGTCATATGTGAATATTCATAGCAGTGTTATTCAAAATGCTCAAAAGAACTCCATCAGTTGATGAACAAATCTTTTAAATATGGTATGCACATACAATAGAATATTTTTCAGTCATGAAAGTGTTAAATACTAATATTACCAACTACCATATGAAAACATTATGCTAATGAAATAAGGCCAACATAAAAGTTCATACATTATTGTAGTGATATTTTACTTGTATTTTAGTAAATAAAGCTTGCCTGAAGATCCAAGAGTAAAATAACCACACTGGTCAGTCTTACAGACCAGGCGATGGTGGCACACACCCAATCCCAGTAGCCACTCTAGCTTGCCATAGAAACTGGGTGGTAGTGGTACGCGCCTTTAATCCCAGAACTAGAGAGGAATATAAGAAGGGAGGAGACAGCTCTCACACCCAGTCTCATTCTGAGGATTCCTAGAGGCAGATTTGCCATTTCAGACTGAGGTAGAAGAGCCAGTGGCTGGCTGTTTTCCTTTTCTGACCTTCAAGTTGAACCCTACTATCTGTCTCTGGGTTTTGATTAACTGTGCTACACATTACATCATTCCATTCATATGAAAATTCTATCAGATCAAGGTATTGATGATAAATGGTAGTTGGGCACTCAACTTAGGCAGTACATTTATACTAAGGCTTAGGGAACAAGGCAGAAGAGGGAACACGAGCATCTAAGAGCAGGAAAATAGGGAGGGGGCTGCAAAGTGCCATTGCAACCATAGATTCACCTACCCTGAGCCTCCCCAAGACTGGCCCTGTCAAGCAATGGCCAGGTATGAATGGGGAAGAACTCCGTGAACCCCAAGCTCTCTCTGTTGAATTATTGATGACTAAAAGGTTCTGGGAAAAGGTGAGTCATTCATTTTCTTCAGCCATTTATCTGCTGGGAAACCTACCAGACTCCAACAGATAATTCCAAACCCAGAGCAACACAAATGGCCATGGCTAGGCTCCGTAGTTCACAAATGAAATATATACACACATATATAAATATATATATATATATTAGAAAGAGAATTGTAATGAGGAGGAAAAATTTACAGGGGTGGGAGGCAAAAAATAATTAGAATGCATTTCATACATAACAGAAATGTCAAAGAAAAAATTCAGTAATAATTTTTAATTTGAAATGTCCAGAATGGGCAAATCCATAGAAACAGGTAGTAGATTGATAGTTACAATAAATAGAGGCAGAGGAAAATAGGAACTGACTGCCATCCAGTTCTTTGCAGGGGTGTCGTGGTTTGAATAAAAATGTCCCCCATGGGCCCATAGGGAGTAGGACTATTAGGATGTGTGACTTTGTTGGAGTAGGTTGGCTTTGTTGGGGAAAGTGTGTCACTAGGCGTGGATTTTGAGGTCTCAGATGCTCAAACCAGCCCAGTGTCACTCTTTCTTCCTTCTTCCTGACAATCTGAACTCTCAGCTTCCTCTCCAGGACCATATCTGCCTGTTTGCTGCCATGCTTCTCGACATAATAACAATGAATTAAATTTTGACGTATATGACAGCCCTAACTAAATGCTTTCTTTTAGAGTTGCCATGGCCACCTGGTCTCTTCACAGCAGTAGAAACCCTAAGATGGGGGTATTGTAAATGATCAAGAATTAGATAGTAATGATGGCTATATAACATTATAAATATGTGAAAACCACTGAATTATACCCTTTAAATGGCTAATTCATGTTATAAGAATTTTCTCTCGATAGACAATAAAGAGTTAATATCTCTCTGGGAAAGATGATTTTGGAGGATAGGTGCTGGTAAGAAAGAACCACATACCACCTGCTGCCTATCTTATGCAGGGTCTCAAATAGGTGAATGTATAGAGACAGAAAGCTGGGTAGAGGCTATTGCTGTGGAAGATGACAGAGTTAGGGGAAATTCTAACTGAACAGTATTGGGGTGTTCTTGGATGATGAAGATACTGTGTAGTTAGACTATGGAAATGGCTGAACAACTCTGAGTCTATACACTTGAAAAGATTTTAAAATGTAAGAATTTTATCCCAGTGACACTGTCCCCATGTCAAGGGAGCTGCATTTAACCGGCCCCAGGTCTCGGAAGTTGGTACCCATACTATGGCAGGGAAAGGGGTAAATAATGTAATCATATTACAATCTCAAAAAAATTGTAAAAAAAATAAAAATGCAGTTACATTTTCAGGGAAATGGATAGGGTTAAAAGTTACGACACTGAGCAAAATAAGCCAGATTCAAAAAGATAAATGTCACACATTTCCCCTCTTCTGAAGACGCTGGGTTTCCTTTTCTGTCTGTGTGTATTAGTGTGTGAGGAGAGGTGCAGATCATGTAAAGGGGCTGAAGAGGGCAAACAGAAATGTGAAGGTGGCAAGGGTAATAAACAAAACAGATGTGGCATGAAAGGAGCAAGGGGGACAATGGGAGGGA
>PVIU01022104.1:0-23847 GCA_004026605.1 Ondatra zibethicus | reverse complement strand
AGACTCCACCTATGATGTAGCTGTTATGTCTAATAATTGTTATGAAAAGGTGATACAGGCTTGAGGGCCATCAGCTCCAGTGACTAAGATTTGAATGAGAGCACACCTAGGATTACTCACACCTTTCTCTCAGCCTGTACATCTTAATCCTGGAAAAAACACTCCTGTAAGGCAGGGACAAAACTTTTTATAAAGATCCTCTATTTTGTTTCAACTATTGTAACTGCAGTAATTTGGTTACATGATAAGGTCAGTCCTTTACCTAAATTCTTGATGGCCCAGGTCTCTGGATCTCAATAAATGGCAACTCAGGTCATTTATGGAGCATCTACAATTGGTGACCTGACTCCACATCTGCCTCTGCCTCCCAAGTGCTGGAATTAAAGGCGTGCACCACACCGCCCGGCAGAATCCACATTTCTAACATCAACTACTGCCAATGCAGGAAGCTCTCCCCTTCCTTCCTGCCATTCCCTTTCTGTGCTGTGACTACATCAGATTCAAAGTTGGTCAGTGAACATGATCATTACACAGGTTGTTCTTCATTTTGTAACTCCCTAGTAAAAGTTAAGTTAGAGAGATTGGAGCACACTCATTCCCTGGTCTCTTCTCCTCCTATCTGAACAATCAAGGCCCAGCATGGAAGGAGTTGCAGGATTGTCTTCCCAGTGATGAGCAGCAGAGGCAGTTTTAGGCATTGAAATCAATTCTCAACTTCATAGCTTCAGGCAAGCCTGGGATACAGGAGATATTGCTCCAAACAGATAGAAATAAATCAATAGCACTTGAGAAAAAAGGAATAAAACTTTTAAAGATCAAGAAAGATTGGAGAACAGAAATAGAGATGAGAGCACTAATGAACATAAAGAAAATGGTTGGCATTTACGTATCTTTGGGGTGTTTTAGAGGCAGCCCTCCCTCAGTTAAATTCTACATTTTGTGCCTTACAAGCTCCTAAGTATTGCTAAATCGTTTATATCACCAATTCTCCTTTTCTATTTCACAGTTGAGTAGTGGAGTGCCCACCAATACAAGAGACGCCTTTTACAACCAACACAAAAGTAAGTGCAAATGGACCTTACACGTAAAGTTTAAATGCAAAATGCTGAATGTCTAGAAGAAACTAGAGAAACTAGGCCTCTCCAAGTCTGACAATATTCCTTCCATGGCTGCACTAAAAGGACGTTGTTGTTGACTACAAATACTTTTCTACACACATTTCCCAGCTCTCAATGCTCAGCACAGAGGCAGCCAAAAGAGCAAAGTTATTCAGATGCTTCTACCTGGTCCAGGAAGTTGGAAGGACCACGTGGAAATTCACAGGCCAAAGAATCTGGCGGTAGATTCCGACCCAGGCCCCAGGAGAACCAGACACAATGTCTTCTGCACCTCCTCATCTGCTCTTGACCATCTGGGGACAACAGCCCCTTGCTCACCATTTCGTGACATCGCTGCTTGACCATGGCTGCCTCCCAGCTCCCTGAAACAGAACTCGAAGTACAACACACAAAAACAATGGCGCCAGCTCCTCTGCAAATCCAAGCCTGCAACTAGGCTCCCGGAAAGACCCTGCACCGCTTCTGACTGGCAGTTCAGCCTGGAAACCCTGATTGGCTGGCGAAGCCTGAGTGACAAGAGTACTGGCTTCAGGATCACAGTGGACTTAAGGACTCAGCACAAAGCCTCTAGACTCTGCTTTCCACCTCAGAGCCAGACCTTTTCCTGATCTACAGCGATTTGCATTTCAATATCACTTGCCCCGGGCTCCAATTTCTGACTCTAATATCTTAACATCCATTAACATTTCCCCTTCTTTCCCTGCTCAGGGTGCCTGAGTAGCTTATACACCCTTTCCTCAAGATAAAGTGGAATTATTCTCTGTCCCATAAATGGAAGGGTGTTCAGAATATTATCAGTTTTAAAGAGAGATTTAAGGATACAAAGGGGATTTATTTTCTGTGGCTTCACGCTGAAGTCATGTGAACTGTGGGTTCTTTCCATGTGCAAGTCCCTTAAACTTCAGAGAACTACAAGAGAAATTCAGGGACCAACTAAAAATATAATGTAGATTAGTGTCCCATTAGAAAGCTTAATGATCACTCCATTACTTTGAAGTTTTTTTTTCTAGAATTCAGGAAAAGTCTTGGAAATGAATAATAATTAAAAGAATAGTGAGGAGTTCCAGAATAAGAAAATAAAAATGTCAAAATAAAGAAGTAAAAAGTTGAGTCGTGATGGAGACACAAGCTGTGACTGCCTCGCTGAAACACATTGTTTTTGTGTTCTGGCAGAGAACACGGCGAGCTAGGGTGTGTGGCCTCCTTCTTCTGGGCTCCCAGGGCCTCAGGGGGCGGCTGCCTTGGTCTCTCTCCTGTGAACTCCAGGAGCTTGAGCCCTCACAGCAGCCACTCATACAGCCAAGCCTTGATCCTGCAGTGACTCTTACCCTGCCAATGAAAGGACTCCATGGCAGTGGCCTCTGGGCATGGACTCCCCCACCCACTTGCCCCCTGCTCTCCAGGGCAGGGCCCATGGAGAACCCCAGCCAGGCCTTTGAGGACATTTCCAGGTGTAGGCAAGCTTGGCGTCAGGGAAAGGATGGAGGCACCTGAAGGCCAAGTTTGGCCCTTGAGGGCCTCTGCAGCCTGAGTCCAAATATGCAGCACCTAGTCTTCTAGAAGAGAAAGAGGCTGCCAATATGTGACAGAGTAATTAGTGAAAAGACATGGTTTAAAATTGTGCTAAAATTTATAGGAAAGAACTCTTAAAACCAAGTAGGAAGTGAAGATTTTACTATCCCAACAAAACCATGACAGGCTCATAAACCCGACCCTTGGGTTAAGAGAGGTGGAAGGTTCTAGACCAGAATGTTGTTCTTATAGGTCTGTTAGGGATGTGCAGTTTATTCTCTGCCCACACTTTACATATGCTGGGGAAATGGAAGTGTTACTGGAAAACAACTCGTCTTTAAACTTTTCAGTGCATAATACCTTGGTGTATATGCACAACTTTAATCCTAGGTTGAGGCAGGTAGATCTTGGGAGTTCCAGGCCAGCCAGGGCTACGAGCCAGGGCTTTGTCCCAAGACAGTAAGAAAATGTGCATAAGGGACTTGTAGGGTAGCTCAGCAGGTAAAGGCACTTGCCACAAACTGGTGACCCGAATGTGATCTCCAGGATCCACATAATAAAAGGAGAAAACTAATCCACAAATTGTCTTTTAGCCTCCATACAAATACAATGGCATGCATGTGCCTACACTCATACACTAAAAGGGACAATGGCTAATCTAGCATTACCAAAACCTACAATAGTATTAGGCCTTCATACGTTTTCTTTCTTCCTCCCTCCCAATCCTGCACAAGTCTGTTTTGCTCAGAAGTGAGTTTGTCATTCCATTTCCAAGAGGCAGCATTTCACCAATCTTGGCCTTCCGGTGGTCGCCATTCTTTCTGCCACGCCAAGCTCGGCGACACCTGGAAATGTCCTCGAAGGCTTGGCGGGGGCTTCTCCATGGGCGCAGCGCTGGAGACTGGGGGCCAGTGGTTGGAGGAGTCCTTACACAGAGGCAGCCGCCACTGAGACTCTTCGCTGGTGGGGGGAAGAGTTCCTGCAGGATCGCGGCTTCATCAGATTGGTGGCTGCTGTGAGGGCTCAGGCTCCTGGGGTCTGCAAAAGGGAGACCAAGGCTGATCCTGGGCCCCTCCGGATCACCCTGTACAGACAGAGGACATGGGGGCCCAGGGGAAGGAGGTCGCACACCCTAGCTCGCCATGCTCTCTGCCAAAACACAAAAACAATGTGTTTTAGCGAGGCAGTCACAGCTTGCTTTCTCTGTGTCTCAATCACGACTCAACTTTTTATTTCTTTAGTTTGACATTTTTATTTTCTTATTCTGGGACTCTTACTGTTCTTTTAATTATTATTCATTTGCCAAGAGTTTTCCTGTATTCTAGAAAAAAACTTCAAAGTAATGGAGTGATCATTTAGCTTTCTCCTGGGACACAGATCTGCATTATATTTTTAGTTGGCCCATAAATTTTTCTTCTAGTTCTCTGAAATGTAAGGGAGTTACACATAGAAAGTACCTTCTGCTCACATGACTTCAGCATGAAGCTACGGGGAAAAAAATCTCCTTTGTGTCCTTAAATATCTTTAATATTGATAATTTTCTGGACGCCCTTCCATTTATGGGACAGAGAATCATTCCACTTCATCTTGAGGAATGGGTTGTGTAAGCTACTCACACACCCTGAGAAGGGGGAGAAGGGGAGGAGCCTATGGGATGCAGGAAGATAGCAGAGTCAGCGATTGGAGCCCCAGGCAAGTGACACTGAAATGCAAATCGCTGTAGATCAGGAAAAGGTCTGGCTCTGAGGTGGAAAGCAGAGTCTAGAGGCTTTGTGCTGAGTTTCTAAGTCCACTGTGATCCTGAAGCCAGTGCTCTTGTCACTCAGGCTTCACCAGCCAATCAGGGCCTCCAGGCTGAACTGCCAGTCAGAAGCGGTGCAGGGTCTTTCTGGGAGCCTAGTTGCAGGCTTGGATTTGCAGAGGAGCTGGCGCCATTGTTTTTGTGTGTTGTACTTCGAGTTCTGCTTCAGGGAGCTGGGAGGCAGCCATGGGCGAGCAGCGATGTCACGAAATGGTAAGCAAGCGGCTGTTGTCCCTAAATGGTCAAGAGCAGATGAGAAGGTTGTGGTTTCTTCTCTTAAAAACTCCTCCCAGCTACTCGGGGTCGAACCCTTCCTCTGCGTGGGCTTTGAGTCTCGGACCCAGCGCTCGTGTTATCCCGAGACTTGAGCAAGAGTCTCCCCAATCCGGAGATCTACACGATCTGGAGGTCTTTCACCTAGACCCAGGTAGAAGCATCTGAATAACTTTGCTCTTTTGGCTGCCCCTGTGCTAAGCATTGAGATCTGGGAAATGTGTGTAGAAATGTACCTGTAGTCAACAACAACGTCCTTTTAGTGCAGCCGTGGAAGGAATATTGTCAGACTTGGTGAGGCCTAGTTTCTCTAGTTTCTTCTTGACGTTCAGTATTTTGCATTTAAACTTTACGTGTAAGGTCCATTTGCACTTACTTTTGTGGGGGTTGTAAAAGTCATCTCTTGTATTGGTTAGCACTCCACTATTCAACTGTGAAGTAGAAGACTAGAATTAGTGATATAAATGATTTACCAATACTTAGGAGCTTGTAAGGCACAAAATGTAGAGTTTAACTGAGGGAGAGCTGCTTCTAAACACCTCAACGATACATAAATGCCAACCATTTTCTTTATGTTCATTAGTGCTCTCATCTCTATTTCTGTTCTCCAATCTTTCTTGATCTTTAAAAGTTTTATTCCTTTTTTCTCAAGTGCTATTGATTTATTTCTATCTGTTTGGAGCAATATCTCCTGTATCCCAGGCTTGCCTGGAGCTATGAAGTTGAGAATTGATTTCAATGCCTAATACTGCCTCTGCTGCTCATCACTGGGAAGACAATCCTGCAACTCCTTCCATGCTGGGCCTTGGCTGTTCAGATAGGAGGAGAAGAGACCAGGGAATGAGTGTCCTCCAATCTCTCTAACTTAACTTTTACTAGGGAGTTACAAAATGAAGAACAACCTGTGTAATGATCATGTTCACTGACCAACTTTGAATCTGATGTAGTCACAGCACAGAAAGGGAATGGCAGGAAGGAAGGGGAGAGCTTCCTGCATTGGTAGTAGTTGATGTTAGAAATGTGGAGTCTGCCGGGCGGTGTGGTGCACGCCTTTAATTCCAGTCAAGAGTCAAGGGGCAGTCATTGCTGAGAACTTAATTCCTATACTACATGCCTATGAGGAATAGAAATTCAGACTATGCATTTCAGTGTGTAAATCTTCTATTTGTTGTTCATTCTTTACTTGGTATATCATATGGTATTCTGTATATAAGTCATTTGACCATAGGGATATTAACAGACATAACATACCACATATGAATGCCTGAATTTTTCCTGGACTCCTCAAATATGTAAAAAAAAATTCTAATATAGAAAAAAGATTCTGTAAATGTGATCCAAGTAATAGAGGTTCTTACTATGAAAGGTGTTTTCAAAAATGCAAAACAACCCCTAATAAAGGGAGCAACATGAATACCAACACAGTGATAACACCGTAAGATATCTTTACTTTTACAATTGAACCAAATCATGAAATTAATTCATATACTAATTCATATTCATTAAATCATATAAAGATTCAATACAGTATTGAATATGGTAAAGCTTTTATATGTGCCAATTATCCTTGTAGGCATGAAAGAAGTCATACTGGAGAGAAACCCTATGAATGCAATCAATGTGGTAAAGCATTTACACAAGGTGCCAATCTTCAAAGACATAAAAGAACACATACTGGAGAGAAACCTTATGAATGTAATCAATGTGGTAAAACCTTTATGCAACACATAAGTCTTCAAATACATCAAAGAACACATAAGGGCGAGAAACCTTATGAATGTAATCAGTGTGGAAAAGCCTTTACATGAAGCAGTTATCTTCAAATACATAAAAGAACACATACTGGAGAGAAACCTTATGAATGTAATCAGTGTGGTAAAGCCTTTACACGATGCAGTTATCTTCAGATACATAAAAGTACACATACTGGAGAGAAACCTTATGAATGTAATCTGTGTGGCAAAGCCTTTGCACAACACGGTAGTCTTCAAATACAGAAAAGAACTCATATGGGAGAGAAACCCTATGTATGTAATCAATGTGGTAAAGCCTTTGCACATTGCAGTTATCTTCAAATACATAAAAGAACACATACTGGAGAGAAACCTTATGAATGTAATCAGTGTGGTAAAGCCTTTGCACATCACAGTACTCTTCAAAGACATTAAAGAACACATACTGGAGAGAAACCTTATGAATGTAATCATTGTGGTAAAGCCTTTACACAACTTGCTCATCTTCAAAGGCATAAAAAAACACATACTGGAGAGAAAACCAATCAATGTGGTAAAGCCTTTACACAACACACTAGTCTTCAAAGACATCAAAGTACACATACTGGAGAAAAACCTTATGAATGTAATCAATGCAGTAAAGCTTTTACATGACATGCTTATCTTCAAGGGCATAAAAGTACACATACTGGAGAGAAACCTTATGAACATAATCAGTGTGGTAAAGCCTTTATATGATGCAGTTATCTTCAAATACTTAAAAGAATACATACTTGAGAGAAACCTTATGAATGTAATCTGTGTGGAAAAGCCTTTGCATATCCTGCCAGTCTTCAGAAGCATTTTAAAGTAACACATACTGGAGAAAAACCTTATGAATGTAATCTGTGTGGTAAAGCCTTTGCAGGACATTGTAGTCTTCAAATACAGAAAAGAACTCATATGGGAGACAAAACTTATGAATGTGATCAATGTGGTAAAGCCTTTGCACATCCCAGTAATCTTCAAAGACATAAAACAACACATACTTGAGATAACCTGATGAATGCAATCAGTGTGGTAAAAACCTTTGCACATCACAGCAATGTTCAAGTACATAAAAGAAAACATACTGGAGAGAAACCCTATGTATACAATAAGTGCGGTAAACCCTTTGCACATCACAGCAATGTTCAAGTACATAAAAGAACACATACTGTAGAGAATCTCTATGTGTACAAATCAGTGTGGTAAAACCTTTGCACATCACAGCAATGTTCAAGTACATAAAAGAACACATACTGGAGAGAAACCCTATGTATACAATAAGTGTGGTAAACCCTTTGCACATCACAGCAATTTCAAGTACATAAAAGAACACATACTGTAGAGAATCTCTATGTGTACAAATCAGTGTGGTAAAACCTTTGCACATCACAGCAATGTTCAAGTACATAAAAGAACACATACTGGAGAGAATCCTTATGAATACAATCAGTGTGGTAAAACCTTTGCACATCACAGCAATTTCAAGTACATAAAAGAACACATACTGGAGAGAAACCCTATAAATACAATCTGGGTCGTAAAACCTTTGTCTATCACAGTTCTTTTACCATTCATTCAAGAGAACATACTGGAGAGATACAATTTTAATGGAATCAATGTGGTAAAGACTTTGCACATCCCACATTTCTTCAAATACATAGAACACATACTGGAGAGAAACCCTATGAATGTTATCAACGTGGTGAAGCCTTTGTACATAAGAGTCATCTTCAAGTATAAATAATTACACAGCACATACTGAAGAGAAATCCTAAAAATGTAATCAGTGTGGCAAACCCTTTACATTTTTCAGTAGTCTTTAAAATCATGGTAAAAAGTAATACTGCAGAGAAAACCAAAAAAAAAAAATAGCCATTTTGGTATAGTTATGCACTTTATAGAAGAGTAATAGTTTTTATGTGCAATAAATATTTGAAATATTGCATATGAAAGTAGTCTTTGAGTAGGTGTGAAAAATACTGAGGTCTTTTTTTTTGTTTTTTGTGTTTGTTTGGTTTTGTTTTTGCTTTTTTGCGACAGGGTTTCCCTGTTTAATAGTTCCAGCTGTCCTGGAACTAGCTCTTGTAGATCAGGCTGGCCTCAAATTCATAGGGATTCACCTGCTTCTTCCCCCAGAAGGAGAATATTAATGAGTCTCCACCTTGGGTTACCTGTGGGATAAAAGGTGTTAAATAATAAATGCGGGTAGATCATCAGGAATGGATGAAGCCTGAGATACCCTTCTGATATTGCTGTGTGAACTGTCTCATTATTTCTTGCGCCTCCATACCGGTAGGTCAAGTTAGGGAACAATAGTTTCCATGTTGGGGCCACGGACCCTGACATAGTGGTGCCAGCAACGTTGTGCTGACTGAACCCTGAGAAAAGCCGGAGAAAGGGCAAGAAGTATGAAAGAGAACGTGGTGCTGAATACTGAACCTCGAAAAAAAGCAGAGAAAGGATACGAAGTAGGAAATACAACGTGGTGCTGACCGCTGATCCCCGAGAAAAGCCGGAGAAAGGGCAAGAAGTATGAAAGACGGTGAATGCTGACCGCTGAACACCGAAAAAAGATGGAGAAAGAAACAGAAGTGTGGAGGAGAGCGTGAGGCTGATCCATGAACCCCAAAAAGCAAACAAGAAGTGACCAGACGTGAGGAACCCGCGAGAAAAAAATCGGTGGATATGTGAGTAATGTGAGCTTAGATAACAAAGTGGGACTGTAATATTGGGAGTAAAATTTGTAAATATAAAAATTTGGGACAAGGAGAAAGCAATCGAATTGCTATGCAGTTGATTGAATATATATTAAAAGACAGATGAGAGGGAGTACAACAGCATCAGATACAAGAATTTTTAGAATTCATAGAGGAGATATGCCCTTGGTTTTCCCAAGGTAGGACCTTAGACAAAGCAGTATAGAAAGAGGTAGGAATGAGAATCCAACAACATTATTGTAATTATGGACCAAAAAGCATCCCTGAAGGTATGCCTTGTTTCTGGATGCTAATATAGTAAAGGTTGGACTTAAATCCTGACCAGCAGATTATGAACTATGCAGATACAGGACTCTTGTCAGAAGAACAATGGTCTTCCTACAGCAATGGCAGGCTTAGATCCACCCTCAGTTCAGAGTACACCGAAAGTGAAACAGGCATAAAGATAGCAGTGAATCTCCTCTACAAGCTTGTATCAGAGAAGCGGCTAGCAGAGGAGAAGAGATGCAAGGATTTCAATTGTTCCCTGTAATGGAGCAGAGAGATGTGCAAGGAAATCTGCTTAGAATACATACTCCTATATCATTTAAATTACTCAAAGAATTAAAAGCCACTTCCACTCAATACAGCACCACGGCATCCTTTACTCAGACACTGGTGGAAAATATAGCCGTAGAAGCTCTGCCACCAGCAGATTAGAAGCAGATAGCCAAGGCTTGCCTGTCAGGAGGAGATGATCTATTGTGGAGAACCGAATTTACAGAACAATGTGAGGCCACAGCTGAGAAAAACAGGACTAAGAAGATTCCTATTTCATACCAGATGCTGGCAGGCGAAGCACCCTATACATGAGCAAATCAGCAATCAAAATATGATATGGTAGCATATGTCCAGATCAGTGCAGTGACCAAGAAGGCCTGGAATAAGCTTCCATCGTCAAAAGAACAGACTGAAGAGTTATCTACTATAAGGCAGGGACCAGATGAGTCATTTCAAGACTTTGTTTCCAGACTGACACAGGCATCTAATAGGTTAATTGTAGACTCAGAAGCAGGACAGATAATAATTAAACAATTAGCATTTGAGAACACCAATGCTATATGCAAGGAGGCTATAAGACCTCTTAAGAAACAGGGTAATGTTGCAGATTATATCTGAATCTGCTCAAATATTGGCCAGTCATATACACATGGAATGGCTTTAGCTGCTGCTTTACAGGGAAAGACAATTAATGATGTCTTATCCCAGCAGGGAGAACGCAAGGTACAGGAATACTTGGAGACTGTTTTGGATGTGGTCTTAGGGGACATCAGGTCAGACGATGTCCTGGTAGAAGAGTAAGCCCTAGGACTAGAAAAGAACCAGGATTATATAGGAGATGCAGGAGAGGAAAGCATTGGGCTAGCGAGTGCAGATCAAAAAGAGATGATCTGGGAAACCCCCTTTCGGGAAACAGATTCAGGGGCCAGCCTCAGGCCCTGAGAAATTATGGGGCAATCCAGCAATCTGTACCCCCACAAGGAGATCTATACAGGACCTTTTCAGAGCCACCCCAGGTAGCGCAGGGCTCAACCTCAGTTCAGCCAGAAACACGGTTCTAACACCTGAGATAGGGATGCAAGCTTTCCCCACAGGGATGGGCCTTTACCAAAAGGCACTGTAGGATTACTGCTAGGGAGAAACATCTCAACTATGCAAGGGATCTTTGTGGCTCCTGGAGTCATAGATGCTGACTTTGAGGGAGAAATCAAGATGATGATTCATTCACCAAATGGAGTTTCTGTAGTTAAAGCAGGTCAGAGGCTTGCATAATTAATCTTGCTTCCAACTGTGCAAACCAATAATCGTAGCAAGAAAGAAAAGAGAGGAAAGGATGGATTTGGTTCGTCTGATGCATTTTGGGTACAAGCCATAGGCCCTCAAAGACCAGAGCTCACTTTGTTTATAAATGGAAAGATATTTTCTGGCCTTCTAGATACTAGCGCAGATATTTCAGTTATAACTGCCAGCCAGTGGCCTTCTAAGTGGCCAAAAATGGAGACTATTACACAGCTACAAGGAATTGGTCAGAGTAGTAATAAACTGCATTGGAAAGATGAGGAAGGCCATGAAGGAACTTTTAGGCCATATATTATTCCTTGTTTACCTGTGAATTTATGGGGCCGAGATATTATGTCCAGAATGGGAGTATATTTATCTTCTCCCAGCATGACTGTTACTAATCAGATGTTTCAACAAGGATTATTACGTAATCAAAGTCTAGGCAAGAATAATAAGGGAAAGATTAATCCTGTAGTGCCAGACAGTAGACCTCCTAGAGCAGGATTAGGGTATTTTTAGGAGAGGTCACTGAAAGTCCTGCACTCCATGTAGACCCAATAATATGGAAAAGTGATGAACCTGTATGGGTGAATCAGTGGCCTCTAACACAAGAAAAATTACAAGCGGCCCAGTAGTTAGTGCAGGAAGAGCTGGATAATGGACATATCTCACCATCCAATTCACCATGGAACTCTCCAATTTTTGTTATTAAAAATAAATCAGGAAAGTGGAGATTGATTCAGGATTTAAGGGAGGTTAATGCAACCATGCAGCCAATGGGAGCATTACAACCAGGGCTGCCGTCTCCAACAGCCATACCAAAGGGCACACATAAAATTATCTTAGACTTGAAAGGTTGTTTTTATACCATTCCTCTAGCGCCACAAGATTGTCAAAGGTTTGCTTTTAGTATTCCTTCAGTTAATTTCAGAGAGCCAATGAGGAGCTATCAATGGAATGTTTTACCCCAGGGCATGCAAAATAGTGACACGTTATGCCAGAAGTTCATAGTTACAGATCTTTAAAAATCACTTTCCACGGGTTTATGTCATTCATGATATGGATGACATTCTGTTGGCTCATAGAGATGAGGATATTTTACTAGAGACATATGTATTATTACAACAGTGCATAAGCAATGCAGGGTTAATTATTGCTCCTAAGAAAGTAGAGAGGCACCCAACTTTTCAATATTTAGGTCATATGTTATACGCCAAAGAAATTAAGCCTCAGAAGATAGAAATTAGGAAGGATGACTTACAAACTCCTAATGACTTTCAAAGGCTATTAGGAAATATACAATGGCTGAGGCCTTACTTAAGGTTTCCTACGGGAGACCCCGAGCCTCTAAGTGAAATCCTTAAAGGAGACAGTGATTCAAATTCCAGCAGGCAGCTTTCAGAAGCTGCCAGACAGACTCTCTCACAGATAGAGCAAGCTATACAGGAACAGCAGGTGTGCTATATCGATTACTGCCAAACATGGCAGGCTTGTATTTTATCTACAAGACTAGCTCTACAGCAGTTTTATGGCAGAACAGACCACTTCTGTGGCTGCATCTTCCTGTATCACCAGTTAAAATATTAAATCCTTATTTTGAAGCAGTAGCATGCTTATCACAAAAGAGCAAATAGAATCTAGGAAGTATTTTGGCAGAGAACCAGCTGTAATCAATGTTCCTTACACTAAGCAGCAAATTGAATGGTTATTCAAAATAGTGATTCTTGGGCAATTGCATTTGCTCAGTTTCAAGGTCAGATTAATAATCTTTTCCCAGCTGACCAGTTACTACAGTTTACTCAACGGCATTCATTCATTTTTCCTGAAACAGTAGCATAGAATCCCATAAAGGATGCTTTGTTGATTTTCAGTGATGGTTCATCTAATGGGAAGGCTGCTTATATAATCAATGGCAAAGGACATACAGTACAGATAAAACCACCTTCAGCTCAAATAATTCAGCTGCGGGTTGTAGCTCTGGTGTTTAAGAATTTTGCTGATAAGGCTTTTAATCCATATACTGATAGCTGGTATATTTATAATGCATTGCAAGTGTTGGAAACAGTGCCATATATAGGAACTGGCAATGAACAAGTTAAGATATTGTTTCAGCAGATTCAGGAAGCCATACAACGTAGAAAATTAACATGTTTTGTGGGACATATCAGAGCACATTCAAGTCTTCCTAGTCCATTAACTGAAGGTAATGCTCCAGCTGACAAACTTACAAAAGTAATTGCTCTGTCTCAGTTTGAACTTGCTCAGCAATCTAATGCTATAAACCATGAAAATAGCTCAAGTTTAAGAAAGCTATTTAAGCTGACCAGAGAAGCTGCTCGTCCAATTGTTAAACAATGTGAAAGATGCCCACAATATCTACCTGTGCCTCATTTGGGGGTAAATCCCCGAGGACTACTTCCTAATCATATATGGCAGATGGATGTAACCCATGTTACTGAGTTTGGAAAATTGAGATATGTGCATGTGACAATTGATACGTATTCAGGATTCATGATGGCCACAGCACAAACTGGGGAAGCTGCCAAGCATGTAATAACTCATTGCTTGAAATGCTTTTCATGCATGGGAACCTCAAAAGTAATAAAGACGGACAATGGGTTAACAAAGCTTTTCAAAAATTTTGTAGCCAATGGAATATCATTCATAAGACAGGTATTCCTTATAATCCTCAAGGGCAAGGAATTGTGGAATGTGCACATAGCTCCTTGGAAACACAACTCCAAAGGATAAGGACAGGGGAGTTGTATCCTCAGACACCACACAATGCCTTAAATCATGCATTGTTTATGCTAAACTTCCTAAATACGGATGTCCGTGAGCAATCAGCTGCAGACAGATTGTGGCATAATAGTACAAAGACCACCTTTGCTAAAGCAAAGTGGAGGGACCCTTACACTGGATTATAGAAAGGGCCAGATCCCATATTAATATAGGGTTGAGGGCATGTTTGTGTTTTTTCCCAAGATGAAAACCAAGCAAGATGGCTTCCAGAGTGACTGATTCGGTGCATTCAGGAGAGGGACAGCAGACCTGCGGACAGCTTAAGTGATAACTGCCCAGCAGGAGAAACGAAATAAGAAGAACTCAAGGAGGAACTGGTAATCCATTATAACCTATTCTTGTCAGTTCAGGTGACCTCATTTCTGCTTCCTCCACAGGTTTTCTCATTATTTATTCAGATAAGCCTGCCACACAAAGGTTGAAATGTTATAAAAGCCACAGAATCTCTCTTAACACCAAGGAACATTATTTTTCTTACTGACTCACATTTGCCTTCTGGTTTGATTTTATTCATTCACATGAAACATCATTGGTGAAACCAGTAGGTGGCAAACTTTGGGTTAAGCACACATGTCACCACGTGGAAGGAGTTGAAGAGGATTGTTGGTTCTCCCTCGCCACTACCACCCACTTCTGGGGATTGGGGTGTATGTTCCTGTGCATGCCTGTGTGCCCACCTGCTTGCCTGCGTGTGTGCATATGTGCATGCATAATGAGTAGACCCATGTGGGTAACATGTGTTCATGTAGGCCTCAGTGCAAACTTATGTACATGTGTGTATATGTGTGTGTAGTCTCATTCCTTCATTCTTGAATGTTTGTGTGTGTGTGAGGTGGTGATTTGGGGTTGTTGCATGCTTACATGTGTGTGTCTGTGTGTGTGTGTATAACTGTATGTGTTATGCCTGCATGCCTGTTTGGGTCTATGTGTCCATGTGCTTGTGTGTCTGTGTAGACTCCAATTGTGTGAGTGTACGATTGTTTTTCTTTGTGCGTGACTGCGAGTGTGAGCATGTATAATCACAAGCACAGGTTCATATGCATACATGAAGTATGTGTGTATGAATGCGAGTGCACACATAGCAGTGCTGCCTGGGGCTGGCACAGGCTGGTGGGTTTGTCTGTACTTGGCCCTTGATGAAATTGGATGGCAGTTGTCAAGAGTTCATTGCTTCCTGAACCCAACCTGAGGGGCCAAATTCTTGGCACTGGGTTGGAATTGGTGAATAGAGAGAAGGTCCAGGGGACTTCTGTATGCAGGCAACTGCAGGGCAGAATGTTGAGGAGGGCTTAGCTGGTAGGTATGCTAGCTGAAGCAGTTGGTTGAGCCTTGAACCAGGGTCAGGGCCAGTGATTCAGCTGGGCTCCACCCATTTTGGCTGTACTTGGGGGCAGAAGTGGGGGTGTGAGCAGGAGCAGCCAGCAGGCTGTTGATGCACCAAGGTGAAGGTTGCTCTGGTCTACAGCCATACTACCCTGATCGTGCAGGACTCTACTGATCTGGGAAGCTAAGCAGGGTCAGGTCTTGTTAGTACTTGGATGGGAGACCACTTGGGAATACCAGATGCTGTGTGTTTCTTGTTCTTTGTGGCCTAATGCCAGGCCACCTCCAACTGCACCCAGAAAGAGGGACCACCCCCTGTCAAGGCTGGAAATTCACCAACCGCTCTGAGCCCTCAGGCAGATAGGAAGTCCAGGATGGGAACCAACCTAGCGGGGATCCCTGGGCTACTAAAGAAGCTAAAAATTGTATGGTAGAGGCATATCTTGATTAACATGCAGTCCAGGCTATCCTTGCACTCCCAATACTTGACCACCATTGCACCTGGTTCCATCATTCCACGGGCAGGCAGGTGAGTGGACTCTATTCAAACAGACTTGGGCTGCTGTTTGGGCACTGCAACCGGCAAATGGGGACAGCCCAGGGGGCCAGAGGCCAAACACACCACTGACCTGCCTTCCTGCAGGATCTAGGCCAGGGCTATGTGAGATGTGTGTTCCAGGAAGGAGCTGGCGAGGCCCTGGCATGCCCTGAGGAGGAGTCTTGTAAAGGTATAGGGAAAAAACAATCTTTCAAATAAATAACTATAAGAGGCCATCCTTTTGGTAATAGAGAAGGCAAAGGAATTCCAGATTGTAGAGGACCCATGGGTTGAATTACCTTGTTGACAGCTCTTAGATCTGTCACCATTCTCCATTTACCAGATTTCCTTTTTCAACAAACACAGGAGAATTCCAAGGGCTGGTTGATTCTTCAATATGGTGAGTATCTAGTTGCTCTCAGACCAGCTGTTCCAAAGCCTGTAATTTATCTTCAGCTGGAGGCCACTGCTTGATCCATATTGGCTTCTCAGTTAACCATTTTAAAGGTAGGGCTGTTGGTACCTCTAAAAGCTTGCTAGTTACTGTATGTTCTTGTACAGCCTGAATGGCTGGTGAGCTTTTTCCATAATACCTCATTATATCCTTCCCAGAATTATGAGTTCCTGGAACTGCAGGAATGTTAATCTGGGTATTCCATTGCTGTAGCAGGTCACAGCCCCATAAATTTATTGCTATACTGGCCATATATGGCCTTAGTCTTCCTATTTGCCCTTCAGTCCTTACGCATTCAACCCATCTTGTGCTTGTTTTACACGAGATAGGGTTCCAATTCCCAGGAACTGAACATCTACCTCTTGAAGAGGCCAATTCGGGTGCCAAGATTCTGGAGTAATGATAATTACTTCCGCATCCATGTCTAATAAGCCTTCAACAAAAATGCCATTTATACAAACTCTTAGCTTTGGTCTTTGATCATTAATAGAAGTCTGCCAAAATATACATTTACTCTGTCCTACTGGATTTTTTTGACTCATCCTCCACATTTAACCCATCATTTAGACCAGTATTGCTTTTTACAGCAGGCATTGGATTTTTTTAATTTTCTAGGTAAGACATGTTCTCCACTGTAACTGAGAATGACTGGGCCACTTTTGGCTTGGGGGCCTCTCGCAGGAGTTTCCTGATGGTATCAGGTTGCCTTGTCTGTCTGTTGTTGACCTGCATTCATTGGTCCAGTGTCGGCCTTTACCACACCTCCTACATATACGTGAAGGCCGAGGGTTCCTATTTTTGTCATTCCCAGAGGAGATATTATTTCTAGAAATTCCTTGCCTGCAATCCCTTTTTAGATGTCCTAATTTACCACAATTAAAACATTTGGCAGTTTGATGTCTCCTCATTGCTTTGGAAGTCGCTTCTCCTACCCAAGATTCATAATTATAGCCAAATGTTTCAATATTCATCGTATGCTGAATCCATTCATCTATAGATGCTGATCTAGACCTTAAAGGCCCAATTATCTTTTTGTATTCTTCGTTTGCATTTTCAAAAGCCAGAGATTCAAGAATTATTCATTCAGCTTCTGGGTCGGTCTGTTTTTCCTATTTGCAGAGCCTTAATTAATCTTTGTAAAAAGTCAGTTAAGGATTCTCTCTGTCCCTGCGTAACCCAGGTATATAATTCGACCTTTTGCTTGTTTCTTGTATCCTATCCCAGGCATTCAAGGCTGCTTTGTTGCATAGGGACAATGCTTCTTGGTTGTAAAGAGCTTGGACCTATGGATCAGCATACGCCTATGCCAAGAATTTGATCTTGGGAAACCTGAAAAGTTAATTTCAGAACCAAACCAAGAAAGCTTGGTCTTCTACCTTTCCATTGCAGAAAATATGTAAAGATGCAGAAATGAAGATAAACGAGAGAGAATATGGACCGGGAAACTTCATCATGGTTTTTGGCTGCAACAAGCTACTCAGAAGAGTAAAGAAGAATGTTAGAAAACATTTAGGAAGACATGAAGCTCTTTGTCCTCAGGGAGTGCCACTACATAATAGCTCTGAAGGGCAAATGCCCATAAAGACAATTCCCACTAATTTAAAAAGTAGCATATTTATTTGTTGGGGAAAAGATACATCTGTGTGCTTATGTCTGAGGTTTTGCAAATGGTGTCAGAAAAGAGGAACCCAGTGTCAAACATGCCCTGTCTCTCCTTCACCCCTCACTCCAGCAACATCTTGCCAGTCAACCTCTAAGTTGTAAGTGAGAATAAATTAGACCAGGGAAATAAATTTCAGAAGGTGCACAAACTTTTAACACAAGTCAGGACAACTCATCAAAATACAGAGAATAAATAATAAAGACTCCTGGATTAGTTACAGACAACATAAAAGTAACTAACAGGTTTGTATGCTTTAGATTTCTTTATTTTATGCATAGTAATCTTTTGCCTGTATTCTGTCATTGCAGCATATGTGTGCATTGCCCACAGAGATCAAAAGAGGGATTGGATCCCCTGGAATTAAACTTACAGATGGTTGTTAGCTACCATATGGATGCTGTGAATTGAACCCAGTCCTCTGCAAGCTAACAAATATTCTAAACTGCAGCTCCACCTCTCCAGCCCCCAGAACAAATGTTTGATATACAAATGATTAGAGTATAAGCAAAGATATACATGGAAATAAGCAGCCGGTTTCAAACTGTTTGCCAACTTTCTGGAGCCCATGCACCATCATCCTGCCAGTTCTGAACATTGAAATTCAGAGACCATATAGGCAGGAAGAAAAGCAATAGGAGGCTGGCATGTTGGCACATGCCTCTAATTACAGCACTCAGGGGACAGAGACAGGCAGATCTCTGTGAGTAAAATGACAGCCTGGTCTCAATTTATTTGGGGAACGGAGACAGGCAAAGCACATGCATGCCATCATAGTAGTGTAGAGTTACAAAGGGATAATTTACAGGAGTCATTTCTCTCCTCATACCAAATGAGATCTCAGGAATCAAATTTGGTTGTCAACCTTGCTGGCAAGTATCTATATCCACTTAGAATCTCATGGACCTGAGATTTACACTTCGTCTAAAAGTATTTTATCATCATCACACAAACACAGAGGCTCATGTATTTGAACACTTAGCTACTGCTTTGGGGAACTGTTTAACCTTTGGCCTATCTAGCAGGAGTAGGTTCCTATGGTGGGTCTTAATAGTCATTGCCACTTCTGGTACCAGTTCTGAGCTGACTGCTTCCTGGTCTACCACAATGTGAGAAACAACAGAACCCTGCCAGGGACCAAGCCACCCTGTGCATTTTCTACACTGTATTGGACTGAAATTCCTGGTGGCCTGGAGCCTTCATTCATTGAGTAACTTCTGCTAGATTTTTGTCAAAAAAAAACAAAAACTGGAAAAGTAACAGCATTCTTTTCTGTTTTAATACGATACTCAAAAGGTGTAAAGCACAGAAACCCTGGCTCAAAAAGCAAAAACAAGAGGTATAAAGCAAGGAGAGACAAGCTCTCTTTGCAGACCTCACTTACACCAAATGCTCATCTACACTGCAACTAGTAAATTGCCTTGAAGCCTCTAACATCAACATTAGGAGAGAAAGGGGGCAGATTTTACTATGATTAGAAATCAAAGCCAAATTTTCTTTCTTTTAAGCCTCATTCCATTTGGGTTCCAAGTTAACATTAACTATTATATATGTGGTGTCTTGGATGAAAATGGCCCCAATAGGTTCATAGGGGGTGGGGATATTAGGAGGAGTGGCCTTGTTGGAGTCATTGTGTCTCTCAAGTGGGCTTTGGTGTTGAATAAGCTCAAGCCATGGTGGGGAACCTTCAGCCAATGGCTGTTGAAAGACTGGACCAGCTTGGACATGGCCTTGGTATGCACCCAGCTGTGGGCTCTCTCTCTCTCTCTCTCTCTCTCTCTCTCTCTCTCTCTCTCTCTCTCTCTCTCTCTCTCCCTCCCCTAATCAGATTCTTTAGATACATAGATTGTCCTTTGAGAGACTGGACCAGTTTGGAAGTCGCCTTGGCACGTGCCCTTCTGCTTGCTCTCCCTCCCTCTCCCCTATCTCTTGTAGATGCTGGATTCAGTTTCTGTTCCCCATTTATACAGAGGACTGTGATCTGTGAGTCCCTCCTAAATAAAGGACCCATTTATTAGTCAATTCTGAGCTAGTGTGGAATTCCTTCATTCACCTTCATCTGGTTGCATAACCTGGAAATGAGTCCAAGCTTCCCAGGACTGACCTAGAAGGTCCACACTTATATGCACCCTGCCTTCACACTCCCCGGGTAAAAAAATATTCAGTTGGATAATAGGTAGATTAGTGTGGGCTTACTCACACTAATAATAATAGAGTGTATCCTTGTGAGATATTACTTATAGACAATTTGCAGTGGAATAGATTCTTGTATGTTGATCCAAATTCAAATTATATTTGTTATGTTGAATATGCTCCTATTTCTGTTTACAATGCTTGTACACCTGTGCAAAATTATTTTGTCCTATTACATGCATGCATGTTTCTACCTCTGTTTAAGATATTTTATATATTGATACAGTTTTAGGATATATTTATCATATTGCACTAAAAGTTTCTAACTCTGATCAAGATACTTGTACATTGCTTACATTTTGAGGCCATTTGCTGCACAGTTGTTTAAAGATTGTTTAATATTTTAATATAAAGTCTTAGTCTTTAAGTTATACAATATATACAGTATAGCAAAGCTAAATGTATATAACGCACAGGGTGAAGGGTAAGCTAAGAATGTCAGGCACACTAATGGGATCATTTTGCAGTTCCCTCCCTCCCACCTCCTCAGTCCACTGTGCATGCTCAGCCAGTGAGCTGTTCTCGGAAGTGGGTTAACAACTCTACTTGTAAACATAGTATCTCCAGTCTTTCAAAACTATTTACATAAAATATTATTCTACTACGTCTACTTTTAAATGCATCAAATACTTAAAATGCCTAGAAAAACCAGATATCTCATGTAAGAACTTATCTGCTATCCACACTACACTGGCAAATAAAAATGTATGCAAAGCAATGGTTATTATCTGAGGTATCTTCTAAATATAACCATCTGTGCTTTGACCCACTTTCTTCTCTCTTCTCTGCCTTCAAACCAGTGGACAAGTATAGACATATGCAAAACTTAAAAATAGCTGAACAAATTCATATCTCCAAATAATTACAGAACAATCTTCCCTATAAATTACCAGTGTACACAATGTGATAATTTTACTACTTTGTCATACATTGGCAACCTCTTTAACATCTAGAGATGAGAAGCTGAAAATTTTAGGCATGTGTCCATTATATACAGAATACACACAGCAAAACAAGATGCAAATACATATCAATGACATCTAAAAAGTTCCCATATAAACAAACTAGTGCATGACTGCGCTGCCTCCCAGCACGTCCTCCAGACCACTGAACAAGTACAGACCGCACTGATCACAGAGGGCTCCATAATTCTACTCCCTAAAGACAGCGTTTCATGAATTTTAGTAAAAAGATATTTACAAAGTGATATTTTACTACCTCTGCATTTAACATACGTTGGGTACTTCTAAACATCTAGATAGACCAAGTAAGGACTGTTGTCCACTGTGTACACAGCAGTTCAGTAAACTGTACACATGTAACAAGAGTACTAATTAAAACAATTTTAACACGAAAATTTTTAACATAAAAACTACAAAATGTATTCTGCTGCCTCTACTTTGTCATACACGACTAGATGTCATAAATTAGGACTCCTTTGTCCTTTATATAATGCTATGTACACAGCAAAACCAAACACAACGGGACAGGGGTCTCTTTTCCATCCATGGAGCACAATGGCCCAGAGCTCTGCGTTTCCTTCCCCTGGGAATCAGGGTACAAACACAATGAGGTCAACTCAGGAGTGGTTTGGCTGTTCCTCCCCACACAATATTTCAAATGAATCCTAATAAAAACGTATTTACATAATGAGTTGTTTTCCTACCACTACTTATAAAATAAATCAAGCACATTAGAGCATATAGAAAGATAGTTTATAAAAAACACTTGGCATTGACACACACACTGACACACACAAACGGGGGTGGGGGGAGAGAAATGAACAAAATGTGTACACAATACAACAGAACACACAGACACACAAAGTCTTCACACAACCAATCTGGCTCCTGACCCCTTCTTCCTCTGGCTGGCTCCTTTAACATAGAGAATAAGCAAGGATGAGTGTCACTCCTGGGGTCCTTCTAGAGGTGGCCTAGACAATTCCATTTCAAAGTCACTTCTAGAGGACACATCAACGATGTTTTTATAGATGACTGGGTATGCACATGTGATTTCCTATGCCCACCCTGCATAGGCAATCTCTACAGATACTTGTCCAGATTTAGCCAAGGTCTCTAAAAGGTTGGGGGAAAGGTTGAGCGCAGCTTTTCTATGTTGTATACAAGGCTGTTACGAGCTGGGGACTTCAGCTCCAGGTTCTTTTCCGAGTATTGCTATGAGGACTCTGTGCGGTTCATCCCAGAGAGTGATGAGTAACCAGACCAAGCAAGAGAATTGTCTTCATAATGATTCTTTACTAGCAACTTCAATATTGAATACATCAATAGGGTTTACAATCTTAATAGGCATAGGGGATTGATGATGGGTAACACACAAGCAATTCAATATCACAATTATTACTCCTACTAATCCTAATACATAAAACCAATTCATAACCTTAATCTCACTTATCACTTATCTCTAAAACACTTCTTAACCTCAATACAACTTATCCATTACCTATAAAACACTTCTAAACTTACTACAACTTATCACTTAACATTTCCTAATCTTATCAATTATCCATAAGATCTCTTAGTATTTCATATACTAAACATATGTATTAACTCATCTATGCTCTTCCCTTAACACTTCATACACGCATTAAATAGCATCATACGACCTGGTATTCTTCAGCCTTAAAAAAAGGACCTTTTGAATTTCTTCAGGCTGGACGCCTGACTGCACTGGGGCCTTGACAGCAAGGCTCTACTCTTGACCCCGTAGTCTGCGTTCAGGAGATAAGGTGCTCGATGCCCTGTTCTCAGGCTGGTCTCGGGTGCTGGATCAATTCTTGAGTGCGTAGTCTGTGGCCTGGTCGCCATTCTTTCTGCCAGGCAAGCTCACTGACACCTGGATATGTCCTCGAAGGACTGGTTGGGGCTTCTCCATGTGCACGGCCCTGGAGAGTAGGGGGCCAGTGGATGGAGGAGTCCTTACACAGAGGCAGCTGCCATCTAGGCCCTTCGATGGCAGGGGAAGGGTCACTGCAGGATCGCGGCTGGGCCAGATTGGTGGCTGGGCCAGATTGGTGGCTGCTATGAGGGCTTCGGTTCCTGGGGTCCACAGGATGGAGACCAAGGCTGCTCCTGCCCCGCCCCCTCCGGCCCCCCTTCCCATAACCTGGAGCAGGCCAGAGGCCCTGAGGGCCCAGGGGAAAGAGGCCACACACTCTAGCTCTCATTGCTCTCTGCCAGAAAACAAAAACAATGTGTTTCAGCGAGGCAGTCACAGCTTGCTTTCTCTGTGTCTCTATCCCGACTCAACTTTTTATTTCTTTATTTTGACATTTTTATTTTCTTATTCTGGGACTCTTACTATTCTTTTAATGATTATTCATTTGCCAAGAGTTTTCCTGAATTCTAGAAAAAAAACTTCAAAGTAATGGAGTGATCATTTAGCTTTCTCGTGGGACACAGATCTGCATTATATTTTTAGTTGGTCCCTGAATTTTTCTCCTAGTTCTCTGAAATGTAAGGGAGGTACACATAGAAACTACCTACAGTTCACATGACTTCAGCATAAAGCCACGGGCAAAAAAAACCAAAAACATCCTCTTTGTGTCCTAAAATCTCTCTTTAATATTGATAATATTCTGGACGCCCTTCCATTTATGGAAGAGAATCATTCCACTTCATCCTGAGGAAAGGTTTCTGAAAGTTTGTCACACACCCTGAGCAGGGGAAGAAGAAGTGTTTATGGAATGCGGGAAGATAGCAGACTCAGCAATTGGAGCCCCAGGCAAGTGACTTTGAAATGCAAATCGCTGTAGATCAGGAAAAGGTCTGACTCTGAGGTGGAAAGCAGAGTCTAGAGGCTTTGTGCTGAGTCTTTAAGTCCACTGTGATCCTGAAGCCAGTGCTCTTGTCACT
>PVIU01022103.1:0-30103 GCA_004026605.1 Ondatra zibethicus | reverse complement strand
TTTTTTTTGGATCCAGTCTATTTGGTGTTCTATAAGTTTCTTGTATCTTCATAGGCATATCTTTCTTTAGGTAGGGAAAGTTTTCTTCAATTATTTTGTTAAATAAATTTTCCGTGCCTTTGAGTTGACTTCCTTCTCTATCTTCGATACCTATTATTCTAAGATTTGGCCTTTTTATGGTGTCCCATATTTCCTGGATATTTTGGGTTAAGCTTTTGTTAGATTTAATGTTTTCTTTAACTGATGAGTCTATTTCCTCTATTTTATCTTCCGCACTTGAGATTCTCTCTTCCATTTCTTGTATTCTGTTGTTTGTACTTGCATTTGTGGTTCCTGTTCTTTTCTTCATGATTTCTGTTTCTATAATTCCTTCAGCTTGTGTTTTCTTTATTTTTTCTATCTCAGTTTTCAAGTCCTGAATAGTTTCTGTTATATGTTTGAGTTCTTTCTCTTGGTTTTCTTTAAGTGATTTGCTGATATCTTCCAATTTTTTGTTTGTTTTTTCTTCCATTTCTTTAAGGTAATTTCTCAATTCATCTTTAAGAATTTCAGATATTCTCTTGTGGTTATTTTTTAGATCATTTTCTTCTGGATCATCCATATTTGGTTGTTCAGGTCTTACTTTTGTAGGGTCTTTGGGTTTCACTGGTATTGTGTCGCTCTTTGTGGTGTAGCTTGTGATCTTACCTTTTCTACTCATCTTTTCCTCTAATAGGTGTGGTTGGTGGTGCCTGAGATTCTGTTGAATAATCTTCTAGGTGCCAGTAGATCGAAAGCTAAGATGGTTTTCCTCGTGGTACAGTCAGTGTCACAGTTCTAGTTACCCCGTTGGTTATTCCTATTTCTGGAGGTAGCTCAGTGCTCCTGTGTTTTGGTCTGCTCCCTTTGAGTTTGCTGTCTCAAGCCTACTTTGTTCTAGGCTGCTGGCTTTGATCTGTTTCTGTAAATCTTGGTCTGGATCTCCTCTTGCAGAAGTCCCTGGCTTGGAGTTAGACCTGTTCTGGTGGCAATCGCTGACTCTGGATCTGGTCACTGGTTCAGTCCTGATCTGCTCATGTCCAGGGACCAGGTTTGCTCCTGGCTTCTGCTCCTGATGGAGCTTGTTCTCTCTTTGTCTTAGGTAACTGGTTCAGTCCCACTCTGGTTCTGGTGGAGGTCGCAGACTCTGAGTCAGGTCGTTGGCTCAATCAGTGTCCCAGGACTGGGTTGGCTCCCAGGGCTGGATTTGCCCCTGGCTTCTGCTCCTGGTGGAGTTTGTTTCCTTGGCTCTCTCTGTCCTGTTTTTGTTTATCAAGACAGGGTTTCTCTGTGTAGCTTTGGAGCCTGTCCTGGCACCAACTCTGTAGACCAGGCTGACATCGAACTCACAGAGATCTGTCTGCCTCTGCTTCTGCCTCTGCCTCCCAAGTACTGGGATTAAAGGCATGCAACACCATCACCCAGCAAGAGGGTGTGCACCCTTAATCTCAGCATTCAAGAGGCAGAAGTAGGCAGATCTCTGTGAGTTTGAGGCCAGCCTGGTCCACACAGCAAGTTCCAGGCCAGGCAAAACTACATAGTGGTTAACTTTATATTATGGAAAGTTTGCTTTAGAGTTTTAAGAAGACAGGTAGTTCATATATATAGTAATGTATAAAATTTACATCCCAAATCAGGGAGCTTCCTATGTGTTAACAAAAGGCGTTCCTGGTAAGACCTCCCAACTGTTCAAGATAACATTTATGGTAGGGGAGACAAACTTGACACTTGACCTCAGCCCCACCCCTCCCAGCTGCCAGGATGGACTCCACCTGAGGAGCAGTTGAGTTGGGTGGGATAGCACCTGAGCCTCTGGAACTTCAGGAAACACCTTTGCCCAGGCTCCAACCTCTGTTGTTCACAGCAAGGGCAAGGGGAGTTGAGAGTGGACTTGGACTGACATGTAGCTCAGGTAACACTCATGTTCACCTATGTACGCCAGGGACAGTGCCTGGGTCTCCTCTGTCATGCAGCCCTGTGATTTCCAGCTCTGTGAAGCATGTTCCTCATGACATCTTTGCTCCTGAATGGGAGGGTCACTTCTATGAACAGGATCAACAGATGTGACGGATCCCTGGGGGAAGGAGGTGACAAAGACTGGCTTCTGCCTTTGGCACTTGCTTGTGAACTGTGCTGTCCTTATGGAGAGGCTGAGTGGCAGGAGCTGAGGGTGACTGACCCTGGAGGAATCATCTGCAATCCAAAGGGCAGAGAGAGAGGAGCTTGTCAAAGTGGGGAAGCCATGAAAACAGTCATGGCTCATACAACTGAGAACACACACATGGACGTCCAGGCCTGACAGGGCAGCTGAGAGGCAAGTGGCTGGCCTAACAGATGGACAAAGTCGTTGGCACTGTCAGGAAGGAAAGTGAGGACTCCAGAGCCCCAGGGCCTGAGAAAGTGAAGCCCTTGCAGTTCCTAGGAAAAGGGCTAAACAAGGCTGGAGCTCACCTTGTCACCAATAGGTAGAGATGGAAAGTCCGTAACAAGGCTACGAAGTTATAGCAAAGCAAATGTGAAACTGGTCAAGTGGGATAAGAAAGTTCTCTGTCTGAAGGCTTCTGTTCCTGAGGCTGAGGAAGCTGGAGGCCCTAACTGAAGTGCAGCAATTTCCACCCCGGGCTGGGGCACAGAGGACAGCAAGGCCACTTCGCTGTGGAATCAAGGAACACATTGGGAGGCCAGTTCTAGGGGGAAGAGCTCCAAGCTGCAGAGCCTCCCCAGCAGGGCCCATGGCAGAGGCCGCAGGCATGAACTACAAGTCCAGAGAGCAGGTGCTATGCCAGGCCAAATCCACAGCCAAAGTCGCTCCAAAAGCGACCCACGGGAGCTCTCCACAGAGACTCAGTGAGGACTCCAAGGACAGCAAAGCAGCGTGAGCATCCGGAGAACCAGCGCTGAACACCTGTGAGAGAACCTCACACGCAAGGCTGCAGTGCTGAGGATTGGCTTGTAACTTACCAAAACTATGCAAGCCAGGCAGTGGGGACACTTCTTCCAGTCACAGAAAGGGGCTGGTGACAACTAGATCCCATCCTCAGGACTCACAGGGCAGAAGGATAGGACGGACTCCCCACAAGCTGTGCTCCTAAGTCCTTGTGTGTGCTGTGCCATGCATGCCCCCCACAATCCCACAATAAGCAGTGTAATTCTTTTTTTTAAAAAAGATTGATTTATTTATTATGTATTTTGTGTTCTGTCTGCCTGAAGGCCAGAAAAGGGAGCCAGATCTCATTACAGATGGTTGTGAGCCACTATGTGGCTGCTGGGAATTGAACTCAGGACCTTTGGAAGAGCCGTCAATGCTCTCAACCGCTAAGCCATCTCTAGCCCACAAGTGTAATTTTTAAAAAGTTAATGAAGAGACAAGCTCTATGTAGCAAACACCCTTCCAAAATGAGGCAAATAAAGACATTTTCAGATCAGTGAGAGCAGAGTTGTCAGACCCAAACAAAGTGAATTCTAAGAAAGTGATGAGGCTGAAGAGAAACGGGGCAGAGGAGTGCTCAAGTCCACCAGGAAGAATTAGAAGCAGGAAAATGGTAACCTTGGGCCAGGAAAGTCTATCTCTAGCAAAAGAGAATTTAGGTAAAAAATTATTACCATAGACAAAAAAAAAGGTCAACTTAAAGTTTCAACCCATAGAATTGTATAATTCTAAACTTCTATGTACCAACAAAACTGTGGGGGAGAAATAGAGAAAACAGCCAGTGAAGAATCTAACTCAGCAACCAATAACTAATGTATCAGGTAGTACACAATAGCACATGCCTGTTAACCCAGTATAAAGAAGAGTTAGTGGTTAGCTTGAGCTATATAGACAGATTCTGACAGGAAAAAAAATATGAACCATGAAGATCCAGGTGTGGTGGCTCATGCCTTTAGACCTAACACTCCAGAGGCAGAGGCAGGTGGATCTCTGTGAGCTTGGTCCGTATAGTGAACTACAGGACAGCCAAGGCTGTATTATAGAGAGACCTTGTCTCAAAAAACAATCACAAGAAAGCAGGGGTGTAGGTTTGTACATTAGCTATTACGGATGTTCATAGAATGCTGGATGTGTCTTCAAAATAAAGGCTTTCCGAGTGTGCTGGTCATTTCCTCAACTTGACTCCAACCTAGACATATCTGGAAAGAGGGAATCTCAAGTGAGGAGCTGCCTCTGTCTGACTGGCCTGTGGACGCTTCTGTGGGGAGCTGCCTCTGACTGGCCTGTGGACGCTTCTGTGGGGAGCTGCCTCTGACTGGCCTGTGGACGCTTCTGTGGGGAGCTGCCTCTGTCTGACTGGCCTGTGGACGCTTCTGTGGGACATTTTCTTGCTTGCTGATTTATGGAGAGAGCCCTACTGGTCAAGGGAAGTATGAGAAAGTGAGCTGAGCATGGGCCTGGGAGCATGGTAAGCAACGTTCCTCCCTGGTCCCTAATTGAGTTCCTGCCTTGGCTTCCATCAGCGACGAACTGTAAGCCAGATCAACACTTAACTCCCCCAAGTTCCCGTTGGTCGTGACATTTATCACAGCAACAGAAAGCAAACTAGGACACTGCGTACATGCAGAATGTCCATAGAAATTGCCACAAAGTTGAAAACAGTTTGCTGTTGTAATAAAAGTAAGTTAGATATCAGCAAATCTTCCCCATGGCATGAGTGAACATTAGAATATCAAACACAACAGAACAAAACCAGAGCACAATAGTGCAGCGAGGACATAGACCAGCAGGAGCCCTCGTGCACGATAGTGGCACACACTGTGGTACCATCACCATGGAAGACAGTTGGTACCTCAAAAACTAAAAACTGCAGTTGGCAATATAGTGTTAGTTACTTTTTTCTAGGCTGGGACAAAAGACTTGTCAAAAGTGACTTAAAGAAGGACTTATTTGGTCTCCAGATTGGAAGATACAGTCCATCATGGAGGAGCAAGTATATCATTGGGTGCATGTGGCTGGCCACGTCTCAGGTCACATTGTGTCTACAGTCAGGAAACAGAGCCATGAACACTGGCAGTCAGCTTGCTTTTCTCTTTTTATTCAGTCCAGGATCCCAATCTAATGATGATGTCACCCACATTCAGGGTAAGTCTTCTTGCCTCAGGTAAACCTTTCTGGAAACACCTTCATGGACACAGCAGATGTGTTTCCATTGTTATTCCAGATCCAGTTGTGGTAACCATTTTCTCCTGGGGTGGGGTGGCTAAGCAACACCGAAGCACGATCAATAAAAACTCAGAGACAGAAATTGGGGTTCAACCTGAAGAATGGAAAAGCAAAGCAGCCAGCCATTGGCTCTGACCTCGACCTCAGTCTGAAATGGCGATCCTGCCTCCAGGAATCTCAGAATGAGACTGAGACTGTGAGCTGTCTCCTCCTGTCTTATATTCCTGTCTAGGGCTGGGATTAAAGGCATGTACCACTGGGATTAAAGGATGCACCATCAGGTTTCTATGGCAAGTAGTGTGGCTACTGGGATTAAAGGTGTGTGTCACCACTGCCTGGTCTGTAGACTGACCAGTGGGGCTGTTTTACTCTGTGATCTTCAGGAAAGCTTTATTTATTAAAATACAAATGAATGGCCGGGTGGTGGTGGCACACTCCTTTAATCCCAGCACTCGGGAGGCAGAGACAGGTGGATCTCTGTGAGTTCAAGGCCAGCCTGGTCTACAAGAGTGAGTTCCAGGACAGGCTCCAAAGTTACAGAGAAACCCTGTCTCAAAAAAACAAAAAAAAAAAAAACATACAAATGAATGCCACTACATAACACTTCCTCCCAGACCCTTCTGTGGTTTCAATGACAAACCAAGGTTCAATTCCAAACTGATGTTCCCCCTGGAGAAGCAGTGCATTTATTAGGCTACTTACAGAGCATAAATGAGGGGCTAGCTACACAGGAGCATGGTTGGCTTTAAAGCAGCCACACTAAATGTTCCTCACCCAGCATGGATGATGACATTCCCATGGCATCATCCATATGTGATGGAGCCCCTTCCAGTCTTCCCCAGCCTGTATACACTATCGCTCTAACAAGACAGCTAGGTGCAATTTGGGCAGAATTGCATACAACTGGCTAGGAGAAATGGCTAAATAGTCAGATGAGAGTACAATGACCCTTCATGCTCCTTCTGTTTGAGGAAATGTCAACAGGTAATAAGCCCATCTATGATGATCCTGCACAGACAGACACAACTGGTCTTAGGATGGTGGTTCTGCTCAGAGGACAGAGCCATACAGCACCAGCCAGGATGCCAATGACGTAACCACCACACATGACCCAGTGACTTTATTTCTAGGTTTCAAGAAGACACATGAACACCACTACTTTAGATTCACAAGAACCCAAAAGAAGGTCAACCCAAGTGCCTGTCAACAGTGGGTAGGAAAACTGCATTTGAGGGAATATTACTCCACTTCAAAAAGGAACGCCAGACACATCCACAATATGAATAAACATTGAGAAATTATGTGGAATAAAGTGGTCCAGTCATAAGAATGACAAATACATGAAGGACACAGAGTCAAGTGTTATGGGATATTTGTACACTGTGTGAAGATATATTGCTGTGATTGGTTTAATAAAGAGCTGAACAGCCAATAGCAAGGCAGGAGGTATAGGCAGGACTTCTGGGCAGAGAAAGAGGAAGTAGGAGATGAGTCTAGGTCTAGACACTAACCTGTATTTCTTTATTATCTTAAATCTAATCCTATAATAATCAAACTTGTCATGTTAGGTATGTTTTGGAAGTCAAACAGAGATATATTTTAAATGGCTAGTCTTCAAACACTTCAAACACCTACAGAATATGGCATTTAAAATGTTTTAATAATGTAAATCTTTTCATGACAGTGAGATATGTTTGTTCCTGGAAGCACCAATTTACTTCAAAAGATGATGATGGACATCAAAGAACTTCCATATGGAGTTTTCTTTCAATGTGGCAAAGTTAGCCATTTATGCAAGAAACTGCACTTTCCTAGATTGCTGATAGTATGCTGTCCAAATTGGACATGCAGGACACAAAAGAAAGCAACTGCCAAACTTCACCGAGGCAAAGTAGGACAGTCCTTCAAAATTCCTACTTCATAAAAAAGTCTGCCAGATAGTCTAAGCCTGTAGGCTGAAGATGGATGTTCTAATGTTGCAAAGGAAACATGGATGATTGCCAGGCAGTCAGATGTCTTTGTCATTTCTACAGTTTTGGAAGTTGCTTATTCTACACTCCTGTTTACTCAGGTAATATTCTATCCTTCTCATATCTTTGATGGGGTTGAATATTAGATAGTTATAGTTACAGTTTTTCCTGTTACCACATTCAGAAAAGAAACTCACAAAAGAGGTGTAAAACATATAGGGTTGAGAGACATAAAAGCTTAAGTTGTTTATCTAAGAAAATGACTTGAGGTCTAAAAACAGTTTTGGGTTGGTAATACAAGTTAGGATAAAAAGTAAATTAGGGCCAGGCGGTGGTGGCGCACACCTTTAATCCCAGCACTCGGGAGGCAGAGGCAGGTGGATCTCTGTGAGTTCAAGACCAACCTGGTCTACAAGAGCTAGTTCCAGGACAGGCTCCAAAGCCACAGAGAAACCCTGTCTTGAAAAACCAAAAAAAAAAAAAAAAAGGAAAATTAGGTACAAAACTTTGGACTCACCAAGATAGGATATATAATGGAGTGTTTTGTTGAATTTTCCAATACTAATGGACTGGACATTGTAAACAGAATTCTTACCTGATAATTATTTTTATTATATATAGTTTTACTATGTTAGAGTTAAAACCTTTCCTTTTTATTTACAAAAAATGAGGGGGAATGTTGTGGGATATTTGTACACCATGAAGATGTATTGCTGTGATTGGTTTACTAAAGAGATGAACAGCCAATAGCTAGGCATGAGGTACAGGCGGGACTTCTGGACAGAGAAGAGGAAGTAGATGCATCTAGCCATGCAGAAGACACCATGGAGACGTGGAATGAGTGGAACACACAGAATGAGAAATAGGTGAAAATCACATGGTAGACACAGATTAAATAATGGTCATGGTTGTACATGTTGTATGTACTCATTACCACGAACTGTACACTTAAAAATGGTTAAAGTGCCAAGTTTTACCGCTACTTTCAATA
The DNA here is from genome assembly GCA_004026605.1 of Ondatra zibethicus. NCBI lineage: Eukaryota > Metazoa > Chordata > Mammalia > Rodentia > Cricetidae > Ondatra > Ondatra zibethicus. The sequence continues at coordinate 21,969 of PVIU01022103.1, read as the reverse complement.
AAGAGGTTATCAAGTCCAGCCTGGTTTGTTGCATTTTGTGATGGCAGACCAAGCTGCCACATAGCTTTAGGGGATGAATAAAACATGAGTAAAATCCCAGCTCCACCTATGATTTTAATTAGCAAACTCAGGAGACACCAAAATGTTCTGTTTGAAAATCTCCCAGGTGCCTTCCTGGGGCTCTGTGATTTAACCACGTCAGGCCCTACAAGGCTGGAAAAGGAGCACTGGGACCCAGGGCAAGCCCACCTCTACTACATTCTGTGCAGGAGACCCCAAAGTCCTTGGGGTAAGGCCAGTGGCATCAAAGGTGTCTGTCTTCCATTCTGAGCTAGAGGGTTTCGGGCAGTCCCACCCTCAGCCCTGATCACCATCGTGCCAGTGAGTCTAGGACATGTGTTATAAGCATGGATGCAGACTCCAGCTCAACCTGGGAAGGCCAGTCTTCAGACCACCCTGAATGATGCATGGATTTCACCGGAGATCCTGAATCAAGAGAACTAAATTGGAGTGAGTCCTCTCACAGATGTCTGTATATTCACAGATCTTAGTACCCCACAGATGAAATGTTTACCCCAAACCACAGTTCTTTCTATACATACGCATACACATGTGCTTGGATATGGATACAGACTGCACCTGAGTATATACACATCTACATAGTTACATAGATGCACATAGTACATACACAGAAACACACACAGATCCACATACAAACACACAGGTACATAGACACATATATCTGAGCTCACACACACAGATAGGTACATATGAGTTTATAGACCCATCACAGACAGAGGTAGGCACACATAGCCATCAGTTAGGCACATATTCATGGGCTATGTATGTAGAGCTGTGCAATGTATGCAGATGCACATTCACAGAGGCACAAGGATGGACATGATACTTGTATGTATGTACATATAATAGTGCGTGAGTGCCCACTTTCATGCATACACACAGTTCTCTATAGACGTCATTATTTAAACTAACACAAGAAACCTAACAGTTCAAAAGAGGATCTTAAACTAAGCCAGATAGTCTGGAAATCCGGAGATGCTCTCCTAAATTATTCCTAAGCCTGAGAGTTAATAAAATACAGTGACAGGCGATTTTACAATTATAGTGAGAGAGCAACTGCACGTTCATGGAGCAGCTTCAGGGAGTTGGCGGAGAATTCACAACCTTAAATGTTTTTATTACTGAGCAAGAGCGACTGAAAATAAATGAACTAAACATTCGACACAAGGAGGGAAAAACAGAACAATAAAGTAAATCCACAGGAGGCAGGAGGGGGTAAAGATAAAGGCGGATTAATGAATTGGAAACAAGAAAAATGGGAGTGCCTGTCAGTAAATCCAAGAGCTGGTTTCTCTAAATAAATAAATAAAATAAACAAACCTTGGGCCAGTCTAATCAGCAAAGAGAGACACACACAGAGGCCCACAAGGATGCAGAGAGGGGAGTCAGAGCAGCAAAGGAGATTAAATGTGACAAGTTAATACAGCTGATATTCTTGACAAAATTGACAATTTTGGGACAATATAAATTACCAAAATCAATTTAAAGATGCTTTTTAAAAAAAAAGTCCAAGCCCATAACTGCAGAACAATAGGAGGAGGTGTGTTGTGAGCCTCCAGCTGGTGATACAGGCAGGAACCCATCCCTCAGAACGACCTCTGTGGGACCTAGGACACCTCAGGGAGGGGCTCTCTGGCAGTGGGAGGTGAATGGCAGATGAAACTGACTCAGCCCCCTCTTGGGGCACTGGCTGGTGGCTCCTGTGAGGGATGGGGCTTCTTCCTGGCTATGTAGACGGCTGAGCTGGAGGATGAGGACCTGAGGCCATGGTGGACACCACCTGCCTGTGGCCTTGATTTGGGGGATGATGGGAGGGGCCTGGGTTTTTTGTGCAACCAGAACCCCTTGTTCAGGTGTTGGGAAGAGAGCAGAGTGTGCAGGAGGAGAGAGCCACTCATCCCCAGGACCAACTGAGGTGGTTCTAGACATCCTCTGAGCTCTATTCACGTCCCCCATGGACTTGAGTATGAGGCCATAATTCCCACATACTGTCCAGTTACCAGGGAGCACAACAAAGAGAGAGGACCAGCCCTCTGAGTCAGTTCACAGATTCTGTCTGGTTTCACGTGGATATCCTATGTGCCATGTGCTATGCTTTGGGAGGGGTCTTCTTTTTCTCTGTTCCCAGACACTGTGAAGGTTAGCTGAGCTTGATGGTGAATTCCTGTAATCCCTGCACTCTGTAGGAAGAGATTAGTAATTCAATGTCATCCTTGTAAATGATCATGATTTCCTTGCTTTGTAGACACAGCCATAAAACTTACCCACAGTCAGGTGGGTGAGATGACTGAGCAGGAAAGGTGCTACCCACCAGCCTGACAAACTAAGTCCAATTCTCAAAAACTGTAAGGTGCAAGGAGAGAACTGACGCTGGAAGTTCTCTGACTTCCACGTGCCCACTAGGAAACATGTTCTTAAGACACTCATGCACATGTGTGAACACACACAACACATAAATGCAATATTTAAAAAATTATGTATGTTTGGGACCTGCAGAGGCCAAAAGAGAATGCTGGATCCCCTCGCACTGCAGTTACAGATGGTTGTGAGCTGCCATGTAGGTTCTGGGAATCAAATCCAGGTCCGCTAAAAGAGCAGCAAGTGCTTTTAGCTGCTAAACCATTTCTACACCCCATAAATGCAATTTTTAAGTTTTTTTTTAATCATCCAGCCAGGTGGTAGTGCATGCCTTTAATGCCAGCACTCAGGAGGTAGAGGCAGGCAGATCTCTGTGAGTGCGAGGTCAGCCTGGTCTACGAGGCAAGTTTTAGGACCCAGGATAGCCAAAGCTGTTACACAGAGAAACTCTCAAAAAACAAAAACAAAACAAAAAAAATACCTCCTCAAAAAAAGAAACATAACAACAAAAAACAAACCAGAGTCACACTTATCTTTTATTTATGTGTGTGAATGTTTTACTTGAATGCATGCATATGCACCAAGTGCATGCCTGTCAGCCCCTGAAACTAAGGTTACATACGGTTGTGAACCACCATGGGGTGCTAGGAATCAAACCTGTGTTCTCTGCAAGAGCAAGCACTCTTAACTGTGGCGCTGTCTCTCCAGCCTGCTGTATCTTTTTTTCCTAAAATAAACAAGCAAGGTCTTACTCTGTAGCCCAGGCTAGCCTGGAACTCATGATTCTCCTGCCTCAGGATGAATGCTGATATTAACAGGTATATACTACCATACCCAGTTCAGGTCAAGTGTTCTTTATAATAAGATTTCTAACTACCATTCATACAAGCTTATGGCCACAGGACTATCTATGGGTTCTTTTTCCTCTGGAGTCAGTTTCTGACAGTATCTTCTCAAAGTGTAGATGGAAGTTTCTGTCCTGCCTGGTATCACAGCCACTCAGTCCCAAAGAAACACACAGAGGCTTATATTAATTATAAACTGTTTGGCCTATTAACTCAGGTTTATTAACTAGTTCTTATAACTTAAATTAACCCATAATTCTTGTCTATGTTTAGCCACATGGCTTGGTACCCTTTCTCAGTGTAGAATTCTCATGTTGCTTCTGCTGACTGCATCCCTGCCATTCCTCTTCCCAGAATTCTCTTAGTCTGGTTGCCCCGTCCATACTTTCTGACTGGCTAATGATCAATTGGCTCTTTATTAAACCAATACAAGTGACAAATCTTTACAGTGTACAAAAGCATTATCCCACAGCACAAAGTCCATCTCCTCTGAGCGGTCTCTGATGTCCTCTCCTTTTCTTGTGACCTACCTTTTTGCCACTGCCCCTCCTTCCATTCCTAGAAGTGTTAATCATTCTTGAAACCTTGGTCAGTGTGATGGTTAAGTTTTGATGTCAACTTGACACAAGCTAGAATCACCTGGGAAGATAGTCTCATGGAGGATTTAGATCAGGTTGGCCTGTTGGGGGACTGTCTTGATTTTCTTAGTTGATTTAGGAAGGCCCAGTCACGGTAGGTGGCATCACACCCTGGCTTTGGGTCCTGAGTTGTGCTAAGAGTAAAGTGAGCGGAGCAGTAGATGCGCATATATTAACATCTCTCTGCTCTTGACGTGGATGTAAGGTGACTGTTGCTTCTGATTCCTTACTTTCCTGCTATAATGGACCATCACCTGAAATTGTGGACCAAAATAAACCCTTTTGTTGTGGTGGTGGTGGTGGTATTTTAGCATGCAAGTAAAACATTCACACACATAAAGTAAATAAATAAATCAAAAGATAAGCATGGCTCTGGATGTTTTTTGTTGTTATTTATGTTTGAGGGGCTTTTTTTATTTTTGTAATTTTTTGTGTGTTTTGTTTGGTTTTAGTTTTGGTTTTTGAGAGTTTCTCTGTGTAACAGCTCTGACTGTCCTGGATTCTGGAACTTGCTTTGTAGACCAAGCTGGCCTCGAATTCAGAGGTCTGCCTGCCTCTGTCTCCTGAGTGTTGGAATTAAAGGTGTGATAATGAAACCAAGACGGGCTTGTTCAGCCATAGGCATAACCTGCTGGTCAGTTTCTCTGCCGCATGGTGGTCAGCCTCTTGCATTTCTGCTCTCATTTTATTTCTTCTCTCCCCTTAAAGGTTTATTTCAGCTTTGCGTGTATGGGTATTGTTCATGTCTATGCACCACTTGTGTGCCCAGAGGCCAGAAGAGACACTGGGTCCTTCGGAACTGGAGTTACAGACAGTTGCAAACTGCCACGTGGGTGCTGGGAACCAAACTCAGGACTTCAGAGCAGCCAGGGCTCTTAACCATCTCGCCATTTCTCTAGGTCCTTCTCTCCATGATTTATTCTTTCTCCCTCATTAGGCAAATGACTACTGTTTAGAGTCTCCTGGGCACAGATCAGGAGCTAAGCATAGTTTGTATCTTTTGTTATGGGTTTTTACTGTATAGCTCAAGCTGACCTGAACTTCTTGTGCAGAGACCTAGTGGCAAGCCTCCCAAGAGCTTGGATTACAAGCACGAACAACTATGCTACAAGGTTTTCCCACTTCTGAAGGGTTGAGGATGAGGAAGAATACTCAGAAGGGCACCAACAGCTGGTAAAGCCCGGAATACTGTCTGATACTTGGAAAGAAAGAACTTGTTTTCAGTTCTCAGACTGGAAACCTACGTCATTCATGCTCTATTTCTTTTTTTCCCCCTAGTATGATCACCTAAGATTATACATTCCCTTTTAGATACAACTTCATATGAGTTCTGATGTGCAGCCTCTCCTCCAACAGCAATCCTAAAGATTTCTTGGTGGTTTTGGTGGGCGGTTGTTGTTGAGTTTTTGTTTTGTTTTTTAGTGCTGTGGATGAACCCAGAGCTTCATGCATGCCAGGCACAAGTGCTCTGCTGCCAAGCCAGGCCCAGCTGTCACCAAGCCACACCTTCAGTCTTTCTCCGGTGGACTCTAAGCTAGGACCCTATTACCAAGCCATGCCCTCTGCCCCTTACTGGTAGAGTTCAGGTCAAAAATTTACTGTCAATGCCCCAGTCCTTCATGGATTCTAGGCAAGTACTCTACTGTCCAGCTATGCCCAGGCCTCACTGAAGGAGTCTAGGCAAGTGCTTTGTCATGGAACCCAGTTAGTTCTAAGTGTCTTCTCTAATTCCTATTTTTCTTCTTTGACCTATGAGTTACATAAGTGAATTTCTTGTGATTTTCTTTGTTAGGACTTGTATGTGTGCATGAAAATATTTTTGCCACTTGTATGGGTGCCTGTGGAGGCCAGAAGAGGGTGTTGGATGCCCAGGAGCCAGAATTACAGGCAGTTGGTAGCCACCTGATACAGTGCTGGGGTTGAACTCAGGTCCTCTGGAAGAGCAGTAAGTGGTCTTCATGGCTAAACCATCTCTCCAGTCTTCTTATCAATTTTTTAAAATGAACTTTTCTTTGTTGTTACAGATAAATATCAATTTCTTGACATGTATTGATACATCCTCCTGACCTATTCATGGTCACACTTTGAGTAAGATTTCCCATGCCTGAAAGGCTGTGACTCCCATTGTTAGGAGCACCATCTGGGACACATGCAAGCTGTCTGCCCTACTGCTCACCAGAATCCCCACTGGGACTGGGAACTGGTGACTTTTTCCTTTAATCTGCACTATTTTGTCATGGAACTCAGTTTCTGAGAATAGCTACATTTGTGGTTTCTTCCTATTCAGATTTTAGTCTGTTTTCACTTATGTATCTGAACTCATGTTCACCATACTATTGTACTCCCAGACCCGTTCTCTTCTCTGAAGCCCAGGTCCCCTTGCTGCATCCAGCACCCCAAGCTTGTCCCTGCCCCAGAGCCTTTGTACCATCTGTTCTCCCTAAGCAAAACACACCTCCTCAGATGCTTCCCCACAAGACAAGAGCAGGGACCAGTCACAAGATGGATGCCTAAAACCAGGTTTTCTGGTGAGCCTGAAGAGGTGTCTGTGCCAGCCAGACCTGGGTGAGGTGTCAGGTCACAAGGCCACATTATGTACAGGATCCACTGCCATATCTACACCAGCAGGACCTGCTCCATCTGAGCCCCACAGGGACAGGCAGAAGTGTCTGGGCCAAGGAGAGGATATCTCCTATGAAGATGGCACTCAAGAAAAGGAGCCAGTCAAGCAAGGGAAGCTGCTTGAGCACCTGAGTAGGGCATCAGGGTTCATAGCAGGCTGGACAGAGCAGCTGCCAAGGTATGTCTCTGCCTCTCACAGCAATAAGAGTCAACATCTATCTCAATGGAGTCAAGAATAGGCAAGCCTCAGGCCACCCATCTAGCTTGTCCCTGAAAAACAGTAAGTCTAACAGATTCTAACATGTAAGTGCCTCTGAGACATATAAATCAGACAAGTCCACACGATGCCATTGTTCAGGGACAGTGGTGGACTAGAGAGGTAGAGAGGGTGATAAACGGCAGAAAGGGCTTCAGCTTCAAGATACTGAAAGTTTTAGGGCTGAAGAGACGTCTCAGAGGTTAAAAGCACTAGCTGCTCTTGTAGTAGAACCTGAGTTCAGTTCCTAGCACCCACATGGTGGCTCACAACCCTCTGCAACTCCAGTCCCAGGAGATCATCTTCTGACCTTCAAGGATACCAGCCATAGTTACGCATGCGGGCAAAACACACATACACATTAAATAAGTAAGTAGTAAGCTTAAAAAATAAAGAACGCACAGAAAGTTCTAGAGATGGAAGTCACACAATTATCTTGATGTCACTGAACTGTGTACCTAAAGCAGCAGGACAGTTGCCAAACGACAGCTCTGAGGATGATGTGAAATCAGCCTCACTGAGAGATGTGAAGGGCAGAGGCAGGCTTGTACTCCCATATGGATGCTGCTGGCACAGGTGAGGATGCAGGAGGAAGTCTGGCAGGCTTGTAGCTAGCAGCACCCTAGTTGCAGTCAAGGGGCAGGAAACAAGGCACCAATGAAGGTCCAGAGGAGGGCCCCACCCAGGCTGAGGAGTTAGGGTGGAGCTCAGAGGCCCAGAGCAGGAAACAGGCAACTGAGGAGAGGTAGGCAGGGGCAGCGGAGGGCTTTGGGAACAAAAGAAATGGTAAGCAGGTCCAGTAGCCTCTGTGAGGTCTGAGTTCTCTGTCTAAGAACTAAAGACACATGGCATATCACAAGCAGGTAGGTGATAAGTAGCCCCAGCTGGGCTTGACTAAGCAGGTAGCCACTCAGGCATGCAGATGGTGTATAAAACAAATCAATTGTCCCTATAGTCCTCTATGAGATTTACCCCCTTCAGTAGGCCAGGTGGCTAAGAGGCCCTTGTTGGCACGGGGAATACTGAGCAGCCTTAAAGTAATGTGCTCAGGGTGACAGGCCAAGGAATGGGTGAGCTCACACAGGATTCTAGTGGTCCACAGCAAGGGAGCAAGGACACCGGTTATAGAGCTGAGATCAGAAACCAGAGAAGGGCAGTTCTCAGTGCTAGGCCACAAGCCTTGCAGGGTCTGAGAACCTGGCAGTGCTGACCCTCATCAGCCCTAGAAATGCCATACTGCACAACTGGTTGCAGAATTATGAAATGCACATTTGACAGTCCTTTGCCTGAGTGAGTCCTCTGAGTAAAACACACTGTGATGAGGGCCACTAACCAGACCAGGCTGTCCTAGAACTAAACACGAAAGCTTTGGTGCGGCCATATGAACTAGCCGGGCCACTGCCTGCCTCACAGGGCTCTGCAGATGCAGCCCAAGTTCCAACAGCTACAAGAGCTCTGGGACATCAATGGAAAGGAAACCTTTAAGACCATGTCACAGCTGTGCAAGTGACTGTGTCAGATAAGCACCACTGAACGCACACTCACTTACACAGGTGCCACTGTCTGCTGATGAGGGGAGGCCTGGGGACACACCACTGGTTTCCAGTCACAGAAAAGATAAGAGATCCTGAAAGCCAAACCCCACTAAAACTTGATGTATGCCCAGATCATCTGACAGGGAAGCAGGACTAATGTCAATCACCTTTCATAAATTTTCTTGGGAAAAAAAAAAAACCAATTTTCTCCAGAGATGATCAATTCCTGTGCTGTCCTAAAGCCCTTCCTTGTAATAGTGTTCCTCAGTGGACATCTTAGGGAGGAAAATCCCTGGAGAGGTGCTAGCTATGCTGCCAGCAGCATCACTTTTGGGGACTGGTATGGCCACTTCACATCCCAGAAGCTCAACATCACGGGGCTACAGAAAAGCAGACTCAGGACTCAGCAGTGGGATCTCATAGATCAGCCCAGCCAGCACTTCACCACTGCTAGAAGGCCAGGTGGTCACCAAGCCAGCAGTTAGTCAACCACAGACACCAAGGGCCAAGGGTGCAGATCACCCCGAGTATCCAAGGCTGTGATCCCTCCACAGAGCCTGCAACCATCAGCCTCAAAGTTGTCAAGCAAATCACACTCTCTTTTCACAGCAGGTTTCTGACCAAAAAAAAGAAAAAAGAAAAAAAAGCAGAACTAGTCAGAATCTAGGCAGAACCATGTTTAATACAATGCCCTCTGAAAACCCATTTCAAAATAGAGAAGCTCTCCCAAACTGTAGAAGCCATAAAAATGCAAAATACTTCTTTAGGAAAAACTGAATCAAAATTACGCCTCAATTTTCAAAATAACACACAAGTTATTTCTTTCCACTGGTCAGGCACCAAGGTGACAGACAGTAACTACCGCTCAGTCAAAATTCAGTTGTTCTCGATCTGCTCCAGGTCCAGGTCATTGTGGTCCAGGGGGAAGACACCCTCCTCTCCTGCACTGTCCCAGCCACTGGGTTCCCCACTGCTCCCACCCTCTCCTGTGCTGGCCTCTGGCTCCCCTGAAGCCCAGGCACTGGGGCTGGTTGGGCCAGGTCTGGGGATCCTTGGGCTGGAGCCAGGTGTGATGATGCCCACAAGGCCCTGAGAGTTACATGGGGAGGACACAACAGTCTTCGCCTGGGTATCGTCCTCATCATCTTCATAGTCCAGGGAGCAAAGGCTCTTTGAGTTTTTTAAAGTCTGCAATAGAAAAGACATTGGCTGAAGGCATTTCTGATAGGTGTGCAAGACAACATTCTGCCTGCCATAGCACTGTGTCCTCAGTGTCTAGCCCACTCCAAGTGATCACCAAGCACCAGTTACCTTGCTGTTTCCTGGACTCTGCTCATCCCATCCCTGGCCTTATCAGAAAGCAAGGCCACAGAGTCCCCATAGTACCTACTAGGTTGGTACTGGGAAGACCATTTGGTACTGGACCCACCCAGAGAGGGCTGCATCCCAGAGCCTGTCTAGCTCTCAGGAGATAGACTATCCAGGAAGATCTCAATGCAGCCCATCTCCAACAACACCCAGTTGTTCCCAAGAGACCTCAGGCAAGGTCAGCCAGTTGGAACTCACTAGACCCCCAAACACCCATGATTCATTCCTCAAATTCTAACAGCCTCAACCCTGCTTCTCACCTTCCTCTCTCATCTTCTAAAGGCTGACCTTCCTCAAATACAACATGTGGAAAGTTTTATCATCCTAAATCATCTAAGACAAAAACACACACATACACAGAAGGGGCCTCTGATTACCCTTTTCCAGGCATGCACTCTGAGCCCTGCCAGCATCTTAGGATGCCTCCAGCATATACCTACCCAAGACATACCCAGGGCACAGAGCCGTAAGGGCCAGCTGAGAGGCTGTGCTGTCTGCATGTCCTCTGGGAATTCAACTGCCAGTCTCTGCCCCAAACCAGAGTTCTCTCCCGGTTCCAATAGTCCTTGACTACTCAGAGGGCTTCTTCGACTGTTCACATGTCTCTTAGAAGTCACCTACATCCTCAGATGCCAACTGCCTTTGACATGGCTAGGCCTTGTTTCCCTGCCACTTCCCTGGTATGATCTTGTGTTCCCCTTCCAGGAGTGCCCAGTCCCTTTCACACGCCCTATGTTCTCCCCAAAATCTCCAGCAGGCTGCTCTAAATTGGCCCCTGACAGGTGCCAGCACATGGCTGAGGAGTCTAAAAGGCATGTGAATACAGGGACAGCAACACAGATGACAGGACAGACCATGCAGCCACGAAGCAGTGCTATAAAACAACAGAAAAAGCCTTTCTAAGTGCCTAATTGATACAGAGAGACACAGACAGAGTCACAAAAATAGAGACACACAGAGAGAAACAAAGTAACCCAGGGTGGCTTAAACTTCCTATGTAGGGGCTGGAAAGATGGCTCAGCAGTTAGGGTACTGGCTGCTCTTCCAGAGAATCGGAGTTCAATTCCCAGAATCCACATGGCAGCTTATAACTGTCTGTAGCTCCAATTCCAGAGGATCTGACACAGCACACATTCACGCAAAACATCAAGGTACATAAATAAAAATAAATTAAAAAAAAAAAAACTTGCTATGTAGCTGACCCTTGAATTTCTGATCCTCCTGCTTCTTCCACCTTCTGAATGCTGGGTTTCAGGCAGGTGCTACCACTCTGGGCAAAAATCTATTTTTTGACAAGAAGATCCCTAGAAACAGTACTATCACAAACAGACATAGACACATAAGCCCTAGGGGAGAACAGAGCTTCTTTCTCAGAGCAGTGCTTTTATGGGAATTAGTTTTCTCCACAAGACAAGCTGCAGTATCTTTTGTTTTTATTGTTCAACTATAAAAAGTGACTCCCTGCTGAGCATGTGACATTTGACTGTGTACACAGCTATTATCCTAGTACTCAGGAGCTGGAGGGCAAGAGGATCTCAATTTCTAGGCTAACTGGGAGGGCAAACAGAGAGACCCTGTCTCAAAAACAGTAAACCAATTTGAGAAGTAATATTCTAAAGAGCAAATCCTTAAAGATACAAGCAGCTAGATTCTGGTCACAAAAATAAAAAGGCATAATTTTTATTTTTTACTCAAATCAAGATGAATTTGACTATCCATGTCACTGTACTAGCTAGAGGACCCTGTGCCAGTTTGTTTCCTGCAGCCCTACTGGACAATGAAAACATCCAAGTGCAGGACCATGGGCACACACCAGCAGCTTGATCTCCTGTCCTGACAAGACATATACTTGGGTCTGCAGTCAGGATTTACACACTGGTCTAACAGATGTGTGAAAACACTGCTGGACCCCATTGCCCTCTGAGTCAGCTCAACAGGGAGCAGCGGTCTCTAATGGGCTCCTCTATTCATAGAGAAATAACTACCATTCAACAAAGAACCTGACACAAAACCACCATCTCTAAGAAAACCAAACCAGAATATAGGGGCCACAGGTCACATTTATGCTGACCTGAACTGGCAACATCCCCAAAGGAGGACCAAGCACCTACTGCCACTCCATGATGATCTGCATTTAAGTAAACAACCTGACAGGATTGTTCAAAAATACAGACCAAGGTGCTATACATGCCAGAAATCCATAAAGAGGAGTGACGCTGACATGTTCTGTTGTGTCCAGTTACCACCACTGCAGGCCTCCTCAGCCATGGTGAAGCCAGGCAGGTTCTGGGAAAACGCCCTCCTACAACTACACTGACACTGCTTCCACAGGCATCCCAGGGTTGGCCTTTCCACCAGCACTGACCACATGCTGAGGAAGCCACCTGACAGATAACGACACCTAACCTGTGTCCACAAGCTCCACTTTCTGCTAGCAAAACTGCTCTACAGGCCAAGGCAGAGCTAGAGTCTGAGTCAGGTAGAATAAGCCATACCTAGAGTCTAGCTGTGTGTGTGTATCTGTGCCAGGCCAAGATCCCAGTATGGCCAAGAAACATCAACTGACATTTGTACATAACCAGGAGGGCCTCCCTCAGGTGTCAAAGAGGGGAAACATCAGCCTATTCCACATTACAGAGGCCTGAACATCCATGCCTGGGTAGATGACAAAAGATAGCCAGAGCGCGTGCGTGCGTGTGTGTGTCCCATATATGTCACAGGGAGTCCAGTCCTTCTTACCACCCTGCAGTGCCTGCCCCAGCTCTGCTCAAGAAGAGAGGTCTCTGCTCAGGAAAGAGACAATTCAAAAGTGGATAAAGGTTCTAGGAACAGTGGGAATAGGGGGACTAAATAAAGTCCTGTGCCCCAAATGCAGAGCTCCAGGACCCTGGAGGGCTCCGATTGACAAGTCTTCCCAGAGATTCAGTCTCTAAAGAAATGGCCAGAAACACAGGAGTCCCAACACCAGACTACTCCAGAAAACTCAAAGCTGAGGTGTGCTCAGACCCATGTCTCAAACAGGAACAAATGGAATGTGCCACCAAACACTAGAGAAAACAACTCACTGAAGACAGATCAGAATATCCATGAGGGACACCCTGTAAGGAAGCCCTATAAGGACAAGAGCCAAAAAAAATTCTCCCTCTCTCAACAAGATGCAGAGAGTTCAGAGGGGTAAAACATCCCTAGCCTTTCAAAAGAAGATTCACTGGCCGGGCTGTGGTGGTGCACGCCTTTAATCCCAGCACTCGGGAGGCAGAGACAGGTGGATCTCTGTGAGTTCGAGACCAGTCTGGTCTACAAGAGCTAGTTCCAGGACAGGCTCCAAAGCCAGAGAAACCCTGTCTCAAAAAACCAAAAAAAAAAAGAAAGAAAAGATTCACTGGCTGGCTGGCAAAGAAACACCAAGAAGACAAGAACGGGTGTGAGGAGCTCAGAGAGGTCGCAGCGCCTCAGCCCCACTGAGGAAAAGACACAGTGAGGTGCACTGGCGATGAAGTCAGAATGGAAGGGTCTAGAGACCACAAGATGAAACTCAAAGAATTATCCCAGAAGTGGATGCCCAGTCGGCAGGCAAACGTTAGTCCAGGAATGGCCTGAAGGAGATGTAAGGTGTTGCTCCACACTAGGTACACAGGACAACTGGTCACCCTGGACATAGTGGTCCATAATGACCCACTGTAGACTGGGGAAAAGGCAGGCCTAGTGCCCTACCCACAGTCACATCTCAAGGAAGCTGCTGGCCACTGCAGGGATGAGGATGGACAGGGCAGACTTTCCTGGGTGGGACTGGCGATCAGCCTCAGGTCCTCATGCTTGGATGGTGAACACTTCACTGACTGAGACATCTCCCAGCCCTCAGGCATTCCTTTTTTAAAGGAATGCTTTAAAAAGTACTCACAAGGACTTTAAGGGGTTTTTTTGAGACAGGTATGTGACATACTTTTAATTCAAGCACTGGGGTCACAGAGATAAAAAGGTTCCTGGGCCTCTGGTCACGTGGCCTAGCCAAAAAAAAAAAGTGGTTCCTAAACTAGCATAATCCCTTACTGCATCATAAATATTTGCATATTTGCTCTTATACCCACAGAGAAGTGTAGTCCTCAGCCCTCATCAAAGAAACTTCTCTGCAACAGATGGAGACCCACAAACAATCAAAAATACAGAGTCATGGAGCCTAGCCCCAATGGACACATTTACAGCTCTCCACCTAAGGTTCAGGGAACACTGTAGAAGAGGGAACAGAGAGATTATAGGAGTCAGAGAACCAAGGAGTTTGCTGTGAGACTGGGTTTCCTACTAATGTCAGAAAGCATCTGTATGCATTTTTTTTTCTCTCACCAACATGACTGTCTAAACACGAGTTAAACAAGAACAACAGACATGCCAAAGAGAACCAGGGAAAAGACCACAAGCCTCAACCCTACACAAAAAAACTACAGGTATATGCATATACATATATGCATGTAATAAAAATTAATGAAAAAAAAGGCCATGAATTTGAAGGAGAGCAAGGAGGGGTAGAAGCAACGGTTTGGAGGGAGGAAAGGAAAGGGAAATGATGTAATTATAATCTCAAAAATAAAAGAATAGGTTAAAAAATACAAAATAAAGTGGGTGGCATTCCTGAGGATACCATCCAAGGTTGAACTCTGGATTATTGTACACATGAACACATATGCCCACACATAAATACACACACAAATAAAAGTAAAAGCAAATACACAAAAAGCCACAATGCTATTCTCACCTGGCCTCCTATACTACTCCCCATGCCCTGCACAATCCCAGGTGTTCAAGCCAGTGCCTGCTCACTGCAAATGGTTTGCAAGCCAGTCCCATAAGGCAAATGCATCATGGTGTATGTGGACTACAATGGACCTCATAGAAATTAGCTGCCGTGAAACACTGCAGTGCCTCCTTGCCAGCTCCTCACAACACACACTCTGGAAAGATTAAGAACATTAATGTGTCCCACAAAGGTCAATGGTCAGGAACCACAGGAGGGAGCTGGGAAGCAGGTCCTGCAGGCAAACATGACCAGGACCTTCCTACTGAACTTCCTGTCCCGTGACCTGAAGTCACGGGATAGTGAGACAGCACAGCTCAGATGCTTCCAGCTGAACTGGGCTCACCTGCTACCCAGCAACAGCTAACTAACTATACAGTGATGCTGACCTCACAGGTAAGTCACAAGGGGTTATGGGAACTAAGTGGAGACTGACTAGAAAAGAGTTCCAGGAACAGAGGGCATCCGAATCCTAAAGCAGACAGCTGGGTAGGGAGGGAGAAGGGACAGCCACTGCTCAGGACTGAACAATGGAACAGAGATGAGGTGGGGCTCATGAGACACCCTACCTCCACAATGAGCCCATGGACAAATTTACTTTTCTCACCTCCAATGGAGCCCGAGTGTTCACGGCATCTCCAGAGCAGGACTATCCCTTGGTTATCGCTCCGTCTTTGTTATACACTATCCCCTTCCCCAAAAGGTACCAAGTCAAGGACTCCTCTGCTGGCATCCTCATCCTTATGCTGCTGTCCTCCTGGCATATGTGGTGATGCTACATGCCATACCCATAGCACTGGCTAGCAGGGGAAGCTTGGGTATCCAAAACTTGTTAACTTTCCAACAGCCGACATCACACTAAAGACACCACCACTTCCCTTCTAACAGACCTCTACAGTCACACCAGGGAGACTGGGCTTTCAACTCTCACAGTGACCAGGAAGAAGCTTCTGGAAAACCTGACTGTCAGGCAGCATCAACAGTCACATCAGCAGAATGCAAAATAGACATAAGCAGGAACTACGCTACTTCCCACAAGACTGGGACTGCCAGACAGGCTTCTCCCAACCCAACGGCACTCTGTCCCAATACGGCCTCAGCAGACACACTAAAGCAGCTCCTTTTAGGACAGCCCTGGCACCACCCACAACACCCAGAGTTTGACATGCACTCACAGCAGTGCCTACAGCAATGCCTACTTGAAACCTTGGGACAGGTATAGGTGATAGGGAGTCAGGGAACTGCCAATGCCAGTCACCAAGAGAAGAGAGGCACAACCCTGCAAGAAGTACCAAAGGGGCCACACAATTAATTCCAGCATTCAGGAAGCAGAGGCAGGCAAATCTCTGGGACTTCAAGGCCAGGCTAGTCTACATAACAGAACAGCCAAGGCTCCTTAGTGAGGCCCCAGCTAGGGGTGGGAGGGAAGCACAGCGGGCCTACTACTCTGCTCCTAGCTAACGACCAACACAGAGGGAGCAGAGCTGCTGGGCTCCACTCCAACTCTAAGAAACCCTACCGAAGCCCCAGATGCATCCAAGTAGACATGTCCTCCTAGATACAGTGAGGGCCCATTCTCACTGTTCTATTCTCCTTCTTCCCATTGCCAGCAGTGGGCACCTCTCTGTGATCCACATGAGAGCAGAAAGTGGTCTACTACACCAGTTAAAACCCTCCCTCAAAACCAAATGCTCTGCCAGGAGGTGGTGGTTCTTTAATCCCAGAACTTGGGAGGCAGAGGCAGATGAATCTCTGAGTTCAAAACCAGCCTGGTCTACAGAGCAAGTTCCAGGACAGCCAGGGCTACACACAGAAACTCGGTCTCAAACAAAAACAAAAAACCCACAGAAGAACAACAACAAAACAACACCCCCAGAATGTTTCAGGGATGTCCAGAATGTGATAGCACAGCACATCTAGGTACTTGCTGGTCTCTTAATGAGGCACAGCCCAAGTCACAAGCCCTGGCTCCTGCAGTCATCACATGCCAAGGGTCTAGGCCTTCAGTGGTACCAAGCTCTGCCTCAGCTTCCAGGAAAGGCTTCTCACTTTATAAATAACTGCCACCCCTAAAATGTAGTGAGGGTTCCTAAGAGATGAGGCTGCACCAAATGCAATGGCTTCATTGAACATCCACACTCAGTCTCTCCTTGCTTCCTCAGAGCCCAGGGTCTAGGTTCCATATGTGGGTGCTCTGCCTGTGGGGTATGACTGAGGTTTTGGGGTCAGCTGGGACAGACCATCCTCCTATCAACCAAACTATGCTATGTTCCCTGACAAGATGGCCTTACACATTATCTCAGCTCAGAAGTAGTCAAGTAAGATTAGAGGGCTGCTGGTCATAACCAGCCTTACTCCAAGACCAATACAAGGCAGAACATAGCTCCCTAGGCAACCAGAACAGAACGCAGCCTCACCCGTGTCATTTTCAGAAAGTCCAAGGACGGCCGTGTCCACCTGGCATCCTCCTCCCGTCTCCGCTTGCGCCGGACCCTCCTCCCATCCAACACACAAGGCTGTGAGCGGCACCGGAGCAGGCCATGGTGTCGGCCTAGCTCAGGTGTGGATGTGGGGGTACTGCTGGCTGAAGGCAGGCAAGTGTTCGCATCTACAAGGTGTTCTTGTGAGAGAGACAGTCGACGCCTGGAGGAAAAAGGGCAGGATCCTGCAGAAAGCCAAGGTGGACCTGAGCTTGCACTGCCCTCACTGCCATCCACAAAGCCACTGCTGGCTGAAGCTGGCCGGGGCGTCGGCGGTGACACAGAACTCCTGGGCAGGCCTGAATGCCCGAGAGCGCTGCAGCACTGCAGGGTGGCACTCCCACCACTGTTGCACCTCCTCTTAGAGATGGGAGTCCACACCTTGGAGCTGCCAGGGCGCCATGGGGAGCGGCATCGAGCCAGCTCCTCTGGTTCTGACAGGGACCGGCAGTGTCGCTTGGTTGGTGGTGCTGCAGGTGGCCCTGTGCTCTCACGGAGGTCCAAGAAGCTGCCCACATCCATAGGCCCTGGAGATGCCAGCTGCCATTTGAAACCTTCGGTGTGAGACACACCAAGTGGGCCCAATGGGAAAGGACCTGAGGCCACCTGGCTTCCAATGGGCCATCCTCCATGTAAGGCCTTCCAGGGACTTTTGTCCACTAAGGAAACACAAAGGTATATGAAGAAACAGGTGAGCAATTGGAAGCCACACTGCTGCCTCCCTTCCCAGGCTCACAGACATCTGAACATAAACACCCCTGCTCACATGGTTGGTACTACCTTATCTTCAGTGGCCATTGGCACCCGAATCACCAGGCTTCACCTGGTCTTTTTTTCCTTTTTTGAGATAGGGTCTCTCTATATAACCCTGGTTGTCCTGAAGCTCATTATGAACACCAGGCTGGCCCTGAAGTCACAGATCCATGTGCCTCTGCCTCCTGAGTTCTGGGATTAAAGGTGCGTGCCACCATGCCTGGCTTCACCTGGTCTTAAGGAGTTGTCTCTCTACCTGTGTTTCCTGAAAATAACCTGATTCTGATCTTACCCCCATTTCACTAATATACTGTGTCATCAAAATGCTTTACTCCTGTCCCTGGCTAGCCTCTAAAGGTGGACCTTTGCCAGCCAGGAGTCAGACAAAGCTACTTCATAGAAACTGCTACATTTCTTAATGACCAAAGCAGAGTTTCAAATCTTACAGATAGAGGCTTTGGCTGAAGCTAGGTATAGTGGCTCATTCCTGCTATCCCAGTATTTGTGAGGCAAAGGCAGAACTGACAGCGTTTAGAGTTTTCCTTTGTGTCTGAGAAACACAGTGAAACCCTGTCTCAAACAAAACAAGACTTGGCCTGGACATCTGCCTGCTGGACATTGGACTGTGACCCTGCCCAACATCCTCAAGCCTCCACTTCTTCAGTTCTAAAGCAGGGTGCTGGAAATAGCCCCTTGGTGGCTGGTCATCCTGAAACACCACGTACCTAAGACATCACAGGTGAAGTGCAACAAAAGGGGTACTTCTTCTGACCATTCCATCAAGCCCCCTGAGGAAGACTTAGGAGTCCTTAAGATATCTGAGCCCAGACTGTAGCTCACAAGACTCAGCATCCCAGGAGCTAACACAAATCTATATCCCCCAGGGGATATGCCCACATGACAGCTCTCCATACAGCTGCCCAAACTAGTCCAACTCTCCTCGGGTCAGTTCAAGCACTCAGTACAACCTGGCATCCAGACCCTGCATGAACTTCTCAGAGCTACCATAGCCTTAGCTTCTGTTCCTCTTGTTGGCTGCAAATGGCAGGCACCTGCTCCAGCCCTCACTCAACAGAAGGGCAAAGTCAGATATGTGCATGTCTTCATATAGTTAACCCAGCTGTGAAGCCCAAATATCCAGTGACCTGACCAAAGGATGCTCTGGACACTCTTGATGGAAAGGCATCCCATGGGTCACTCAGCCTTTCCCTGCTTCTTCCAATCACTGTCAAACTAAGGGACACCAGAGTATGGGCCAAAGAAACCAATAGGAACAGGATCACCTCCATCAAGGGCCCTGGGATGACCTGAGATAGCAAGAAGGCAAGAGTGGCGACTGAGGGAAAAAGGGAAGAAAGGAGTACATAAGAGGCCCCCAGAAACTCTGAGGAGAGACTGAGGCAATTAACACAGTCCCATATGCAGGAGGGACTGGAGGAGCCAAAATCAAGCGGGAGAGAGGACACAGGTCCAGTAAGATGGGGATAGAGACTTCACATCCTACTTCCAACTGTTCATGAAAAAGTTAGTCAATACCTCTACTTTTGTAATCTGGTGTTTGGCAAGGTGACTCTGACATGGTTCTACCATGTAAGCTGCTCAAACTGTCAAGACCCAACACAGGGTGATTCTAACCTCAGGGTCTTTGGATTTATCAGAAGTGTGCCCACACTTAGGGACCACTATCCTCTGTAACTCCTAAAGAGCAATGTGTTCGGAAGTGAGGGCAAGCCTAGGTAGGTTCAGTATTTGTTCAGCCAGTGTGCATCACAGCAGAATGGCAGCCAGAACACATACCACCTGATTATCCTTCTCCTGATAGCTAAAAGAAACTGCAAAGTAGGCCTTGTGTCTTACGTAAAGGGTAAAGCACTCTCTAGCTTCCTCCCACATCACCAGCAGCAGCCAAGAGAGGCCCTGCTGAGTCTTGACCCTGGCCCATCCTGCTCAGAGACCAGTTCTGACTTCTAGATCATGAGCAGGGAGGGTGGTGGCTCGTGATCTTTCTGTCCCACATGTAGGTCACACAAAGGCCTCCCTGAACCTTGCTCTAAATATCTGACTCAGTGCAGCTCCAAAATCCCCTCCTGGCCAAAGACCAAACACCTTGCTCCATCATCAGCCTCTTCAGCCCTAGAAAGACCCTACCTGTGCTTCTGAGACACTTACCGCCAATCTCCAAAGGGAACAAATGGCCACTTTTGTTCAGTTTTTCAGCAGAATACTAAAAGTGACAAGAGAGAAGTCTCAGTACTTATGTGAGAACTCAAGAGCTCACTACAGTAATGTCATTTCTCCCTAACACCTCCACTTGTGTTTAAAAAATTAAAGGCATTGACCTCTAGAAAATACCGTTTTCTTAATAAAAAGGTTGAAGATTTTATTAAACATTTATTTTCTGTATGGGGTGGTTATGTATTGCTATGGTGCAAATGTTAAAATGAGAAGCAACTTATGGGAGTCAGTTATGTCTTTAAAACCATGTGGGTTCCAGGATCAAACTCAGGTTGCCAGGCTTGGCAACAAATGCCTTTACCCACTGAGCCATTCCACTGGCCCAATGGAAGTTTTTTTTAACCTAACAAAATCTACCTGAACAAATGGACATCATCCAGACCCACTACATGCTTCCTCATACTTGCTCTTGAAGTTTTGGCCTTTCCTTTTGGATGGTCTATACTAATGGTCTTTTAAACCTCACCACCTAGTTACTTTTCAGAAAGATCCTGAGGGGCTGGAGAGACAGTTCAGTAGTTAAGAAACAGCTCAGCACTGGCTAGTCTTTCAGGACCCCAGTTCAATTCCCAGCATGCACACAGACGCTCAGAGCCATCTGTAACTCCAGTTCCAGGGGATCTGATGCCTTCTTCAGGCCTCCTCCAGCACCAGGTAGACATGGTATACATATATTCAGGCTAAACACTAATTCATGGAAAATAAAAATAAAGCTTTAAAAAAAAAAAAAAGACTGAGGGTCTGGAGTGATGACTCAGTGGTTAAAAGCACTGGCTGCTCTTCCAGAGGACCTAGGAACTGGGTTCAATTCCAATTCCCACACCCACATGGCAGCTTACAACTGTCTATAACTCCTGTTCCAAAGAATACAATGATCTCTTCTGGTCCCACAGGCGGCTGCACAAAAGTGGTGCACAGACATGCATGCAGGCAAAACACCAATACACACAAAAATGAAGAAAAAAAAGACTGAGCCAAGACCCAAGAACCCTTTATTGGTCATGACTGTCAGAATATAGTGCCCAAGCCCTAGCCTGATGGTCCCAGTCCTGAGAAGGGTCCAGACAGCAGGAAGAACCCCCTTCCAGGAAGGCAGATAAGCCATTGGCAGTCTCAAAGATTAGCAGGAAATGCCATAGCAACTGTACCAGAAGTCTTGGAGAACTACTGCTGTTTCACATAAAGAGAAACCAGGTGTTTAGCACATACTTATAATCCCAGCAGTCAGGGAGGTCAAGGCAAGAGTAATACTCCAAACTCCAGATTAGTTTGAGCTACTTAGCAAGACCCTTGTTTAGTCAATCAACCAATCAATAAGCAAGACAAGTGTAGTGGCACATGCCTGTAATTCAGCAGTTGGGATTTCATAGAGATGGAAAAAGAAGGATCAAGAGTTTGGGTATATAGCACGTTCAAGGTCAGGTGAGCTAAGTAAAACACTATTCTCAAAAAAAGAAAGAAAAAACAAATAAAAATAAAAGAAGTTAAAAGTTGGGTTTATGACTCAAAAAGGTACCCTTTAACAGCAGGTGTCTGTCTACAGATAGACAGAAAAGTCTTCCTCTGCAGTGGATTATGTTTCACCCACACCTTTCGAATAGCTGCAAAAGACCACAGTCTTGGGCTAGCACAATGGTTTCCAACCAGGTGGCTGATAGCCACTCCCCTAGCCAGCCAGTCCAACCACTTGCTGAGAGCAATTACCTGATCTGTTTTCATAGCCCACCTTCCCTGGGCCTGCATCCCCAGGATGCACAGGAATGCACCCACCAGAATAACCTAATAGACTCTAGGAAGGACAGGCCTTTCTCAGCCAACAGAAATGGTTCTTGGGATAGTTGAGGAGCTGTGGGCCTGTACCTAACCAGATGTTTTCAGTGCACATTCAAGGACTGGTGCAGCACAGCCAGACACTTCACAGCAGGCATCTACAGCGATTTGGCTTTGTGAGAGATGGGATGAGAAGGTGAAGAACCCAAGGACATGAGTGCAGACACTCAAGACAGTGG